>JBCJKH010064334.1:0-29747 GCA_039877255.1 Loriculus beryllinus
CATCCTTCAAATAAGGATGTCAGAGTGCAGTGGTTTGTGAAAGAAATTAGATGAGAATGGTTTTAAATCCAGAAAATGGATATTTTTTCTTGTGACACTTTTCCTTCCTCCCCTTTTGTAAAGTCTTCTTAGTGTTCCCAGTGGTACGTTGGGACACAAAGCAATTATGAAAAGCAAATGAAATCTTTAGTTTATTGGCTAAATTTGGAAAGAATTTTTGACATGGCTGACCATCCTTCAAATAAGGATGTCAGAGTGCAGAGGTCAGGGTATAGAAGCCTTGGGATATCAAAAGGTGGGGAGAAGAATGGCTGGGATTTCCAGCAGCCTAAAAGTGCTCTTTTGTCTCTAGTGGTCAGTTGTTGAGGATGATGCCTGTGGACATCAAAGAAATGTCTAAACAGTGTTATCTAGGCCTGTCCTTTGCCCCCTGACATGTAATGGGCCTCTGTTCAGGAAAACATTGGGAAAGCTGAGAAAGCGAGTTGTCCTAAGCTAGTGCTATTAATTCAGCAAGAAGGCGGATCAATAACATTTGCACTACCCAGTAAAACAATCTGTTAGTTCCTAAAAACACAGACTAGGTAAGCCTATAAATTATACATTGCACATCCAAGATGTATTTATATAATGTATATGTAATGAGACCTTACCATTTAAGGAATTAATTTTCTGCCTGCTTTGACATATTATGGGGAACTGTTTTGAGAAAATGAAATAAAACCAAACCCCCACCTTTCTTTAATAGTTGCAGAGAAGTTTGGGGTTTTTAATTAATGGATTGTATGTAATGAGGTATTTTTAAGTTAAAAAATGAATTGATATTTGATGCAATTCATGCTTAAAATATTGACTTCAATGTCTGGAAATGTTATGCCATCATTTTCAAGATGGATTGCTTTTCTTATGAACAAATAGAAGTTACAGGAGCAAAATAAAGCTTATACTTAGTATATTTGAGCTCCTGTATTGCTTATTCATCCTTTTTGAAAGCTGGAGAAAGAATAACCATTGTGAGCTCTTTCTTTTTTGCTAAATGCAATTAAAAAGTCTATTCTGAAAATATTGTGAGAATTTTATTATGAGTGTTTTCTATCAATCATCACCTGCGTGCAAAAGCAAAAAGTATTGTTTGCTCCTTGTATTTTGGATTTCTTTTTAGAGATCAGAGCTCTTCAAATACCCAATTTTGTGAACAGATGTTGCAAGTTTTAGTGGTGAACAGCTAGTCTGGAGCCCAAGCCATGGGAGATCTCATTTAGCCTAAGATAGGCAGCAGCAGAGGCGAAGTCAGACTGGAAATGGGCCTGTGCTTGTGATTCCTGTGAATCTAAATCTGGGGTTTTTTTTTGTTGATTCAGAACCAGTGATGGTGCCTATATCATTATGCAATTCTGCTGTCATTCTTAAACTGAATCAACACAATATAAAAACATTCTTTGCAGGACTGAGGACTAAGTAGAATTTCTGGCTATGGAACATTCTCTAGGAATATTTAATAAAACTAGCTCTTAGGCTTCTCTGCTGCACTGTGCACATTTTGCTAAGTGTATAATATTATTAACTAGAATATACCAGAAATCTTTGCTAATAAATTAGGCCACATCATTATGCATAATTGCATTTCTGTAATAAGAAAACTATATATGAATTCAATATCAGATACTTAAGCCAAATAGTAATATAAGTATTAAAAATAAAACAAACCTGTGGTTGAATCAATTGCAGTTTATTAACAAGAGGAAATTGGAGTTGGGTTTCTCAGTACATAGTTATGTGACATCTTTAAAATATAGCTGAAAGTGTAAGTGAATATGCTTTCAAAGTGTGAAATTAAACTGTTTAGGGGGAATGCACTTCTTTACTGTATTTCATTTTATTGTAATTTATGACTGAAGAGGAAAATTTTTCATATAAACATATGAGTTAACATTAAGAACATGTACAATAGTATTAGTGTTGCTACACTATACTTAGTAACAACAGATGTGCTGGGATAATGGTTACCTATTTGGATGGTGATTGCACTAGAAAACTGGTATTTTGTGCTTCTAGATGGCTGACCATTACTTATCTTGCTGTATCTTCAACTAGTAAAGAAGAGCTACAAAGTTACTAGCATGGCTGTGTGACCCCCAGAGAGGCTAGATGATCATATTAGTTTTCATTGCTACACTGAGAGTCCAAAGTAAATGCTTTTCATTTTCAGAGTATGGATCTTGAACACTGATACCACAGCTTGTGTATTCCATAGTTAATATATTTTATAGTACATAACACTACTTTTAGAAAAACAGGAAGAACAAAGTATTGCACCCCATGTAATTTACCCTTTTTCTTTCTACACCTGTGTTTTTTCTTGTCATAGTTGCATCCTGATTTTGCAAACATCTCTGTCCCTAGCTTTACACAAAAGAACATTTCCAATGAGTGAAGAAGGACCAAGTGCACACCAAAGAGAGTTTGCAGAAGAGAGATCCTGTAGCTAAATTCTGATCCTATGGCTAAATGGATGAATGTAAATTTTTATCAGGAGTGATACATATCTGCAAGTATCATATTTCAGCAGTGGCTTACATAATAGACAGCTAATGAATAGGTCACTGCTGTTTGCCAGCCAAAGGCATGTTCTGTTGTGTCATGAATGCATAATTTATAGGTAAGGATAAGAAGACAGAAGTCAAGGAAGCAGAGTTAAAAGGTAATTTCTCTCATAAAGATTTTCAGGTTGTCTTTGAGGTTTACAGAATTACTTCTTTATTTATCTCTATTGGACATTTATCCAGAACTTTCTGCTATACAAATTTATAAGCAGTCTTTCTTTGCCCACTGCCATTTAAAACATATTTTAAAAAATAGACTTGCTATATAATACCCCTAATGACTGTGGCCATCATCACTTAGGCAACTGCTACTACTGGCCACTCATTCCCACAACAGTTGCAGAGCTGCATAGGTGGTATATGCATTCATGTGGCTGTATGATGAAATAGAAACTTAGAAAAAGAAGAAATAGATATTTTTTTCAGCTAGGTCATGCTGTAATCCCACTTAACTTGTCCATGTAATAGCTGTGTCCAAACAAAATAAGAGGCATAAATGCCTAGCTTGGGTACGCCTAGAGGGAGAGGTATTCACTGTGCAAACTGGAAAAGCTACTGAAAAAAGTTGTTCAGAACCTGAAGAATCTGCTATGGGAGAATGGATTCCCCCTCCTGACATTTACTTTTGCCCATTCATAAATGTTCACATTTGAAGAAAGAAGTCAAAATCTGACATTCTTAGAAACACAGGAATTGCCTTTTTCAGTTTCAAATGGGCTTGTCTCTCTCTCTTGTTTCTGTGTATCTGCTGTAGATCTTTGGTCTGCCAAAATGATTTTTTAAAATCCGGTTTTAATTACTGGCCTTCATTCTGCATCATTCAGTCTGGAGAAGCCAAATCAGAATTACAAGAGCTGCACAAAAAGTCATTATAATTTTTGTAAGAGGATGTCAGACATCATTGTCGATTTCCATCTCTAATTCTAGAGTAGAATTAATGACCTAGTAATTAAATGCTAGCTAATGTCTAATGCTTTATAAAAAAGAAAACTAATATATATGGCAACTGGATGGCCATGCATAGTGATGTGATCTGAATTAGCTGCTCCCTCAGGAGACAGGCTTTAAAGTTGTTAGGTCAAAGCACAGTGGCAGTAATTACTAAGAGAAGAGTAAAGAAAAAAAGAGGAAAACAATATTTTGCTACTGTATTAATCTTCTCTCTACCTGCATCATGAATAATATGGTACACAAGTGTCAGTATGAGTTGTTCCATTGCTGAGTATTTCAGTTCTTGGAAAGGAGAAGTAGGTGGAAGTGAAGTGTGTCTATTATTTTGGAGAAGGACATTTAGAGAGGATGCTTTTAAAAAGACAGTGAATAGATATCAGAGAAAGTAGAATGAATAAGAGAGAACTGTGACCAGGATGCACATGGACTTGAAAGCAGAGTCTGCAGTG
Source organism: Loriculus beryllinus (assembly GCA_039877255.1). Taxonomy (NCBI): domain Eukaryota; kingdom Metazoa; phylum Chordata; class Aves; order Psittaciformes; family Psittacidae; genus Loriculus; species Loriculus beryllinus. The sequence goes on from JBCJKH010064334.1 coordinate 4,004, forward strand.
CTAGATAAAACAGCTTGCAGTGAGCTTGAACACTGGAACTTCTGATTAGAGTGGTTCCTGGAACCGTTTTGTCCTTCCAGACAGTGTCTGGGCTGGGAATGACATGTACCAGGGACTGTTCCCCATATGTGTGGACCTCATGTATTCTCCTGGGAGGCTTTTTCCCACTAAAGCATTTTTGCAGCCTTTCAGTTTCGTATTGTGAAAGCATCGCTGTGATGACTTGCAACACAGCGCTGGTATTGATTCAAATTCTGTCTCAAACCAGACGTGATGGTTATGTCCACGAAGCCATGCGCACTACATGTATCCAAGAAAGCTAGCATGGGCATGCCACAGAATGACCTGTGGCTTGACTTTATTTCACAACATAAACATAGCAAAGGAACAGCATTCCCTGTTTGGATGTAGCTAATAAATGGATGGGATTGCTGTGAAATGTAAATGCTGTATTGAGTAGTGCTAGTGATAGGGACTTCATCTGTATGGGTCTTCCAATAAACTAATTTCTAGAGTCTACCACTAAGGACAGTTGAATGTGCCATATAGAGAAAAAGGGACTAATATGAATAACTAAATGTTCTATCACAGTATAAAGGGCATATTTTGTCTTTCTCTTTTGTGCAAAAATCTTGTGAGGTCGTGCAAGTAGAGCAAGTGAATGTAAGCTGATGATGGAAACTAGTGTATAAACAAGTGTCATATTATGCACTGATAACTGAGTCTCAGCCTGAGGACACATAAAACTCTCAGTGTGTGTGTATATATGTTGATATGTGTTTATGTACAGGTTGTACCTACCCACCTGGTTTATTTTTATCCATCACTGGTAGATAGCTATTGCTTAAATTATTATTAGCTGTCCATACTAGGACACTGTTGTCTGAAAAAATTAAGGAAGTGATAAGCAGAATTTATTTGAGGGAAGCAAAGCTTCAAGATTGCTTATAATATAAAAAACTATTCAATAAGAAAAGATTCCATAAAGCTCTACTTAGGTAAAGAATAAGCACCTTAATGGGAAAATGCTACTTGTATAGTATATAGACTGTTAATTGAATGGAGAAGATGATGAAGAAAAGATGACAATTTATTAGTTCTAAGCCCATAATATCAAGTACTGAAAGAAGTTACCAGTCACAGTGTTAGAAGAAAAAGAAGGTCTTTGATAATAGAATTCTAGTAAAGATTCTAGTTTGCAATTGTGTGAACCAGTTATTCCTCCCTCTTCTTCACATTTTTTTGTCACAGAAGACAATGAAGAAAAGTAATATTTCTAGCTGAAAGTGATCTGGCCCTTTTGTGGTCTTGACTCATAGTCTATTTTAGCTAGAAATCATTTTCCTCAGTCTTAGGCAGCTTGCAGGCAAGCAACAATTACAAAGATTTTTCCTGAGTACCTATGGAGATGTTTCCCTACATAGGATAAGTACTTTAGAAGTCTTCACATATGGTTCATCCCAAATTCTGTCATAGGGTTACTATTTGGGTGCCTTTAATGTAATGTTTTTCTTTATTTTTCAAAAGTTAACTTCTAATGTTAAGCCATGTAATAGTGTTTACAAAATAGGCAGTGCTTTGGGATCCAAGACATTTCCAAGGAAATGTTTCAGTATATTTTCAGTAAGTAGAATTATCTGTATTTTATTGTGAGAAATTATATATTGGTTTAGGAAACAAAAGCTAAGATTGTAACTTTAGGATGTCTTACAGCAAATTAGGATAATCTTGAGCCTCCCAGAATCAGAGATATGGGACAAATTAGAGGGGCCAAGGTGCCCTGTGGTGTGCAGGTGAAGTGACCTGCTCGGAATCAAAGAAAATGTAATTTTCAAAGTTTAAATTAGAAGCCTAAACTTGTTCCCTGCTGATCCTGTGCTAACATTTCTGACTGCATCTTCCTAATGGTTTCAAATTATACCATAAAGCTAAGATACATTTTTCTGAAAGAGCCTTTGTCAACTGTCTAGGGAAAAGACTGTCTCTTTATGAGAAATGTTTACTGCTATTGAATTAATAATAGTGTATGTAAAATATACTGGTTGTATAATTACAGGGAAAATGAATGCTGGCAGATGTGAAAGGGCCACCCCTGTAAGCAAAGGATTTTGCTCTTATACAAATTACAGGGCAAATGGATGCTGGCAGATGTGGAAGTGCCAGCCCTTTAAGGCAAGAATTTTGTTTCAATAAAAACTTGCTCCTAACATGTCAATTGGTACAATATTTCCAATCTTAGTGTTTCAGACATACTATTTTGTTCTGTTCATTCTAGAGTGCTATTCCATTCTTTCATCTAGTTACATGGACTCTGTTCTGCTGAATCTTTCTTGATCATAAGAGACTGTCCTCTGCTGCAGGTACAATCTACAGTGTGCAGATACATTACTCAAATGTGAGAACAATGCTCATTTTTTTAAAAAAATATGAGACACTATCAACCACCTGAAATAATGGAATTAAAAATAAAAAAATTAGTGTCCTAATTTTTATACTTGAAGGTACAGTGAACCTTCAGTACAGTGAACCCCTACAGGGTCCTGATGCACCCTTGATGTGCCAGTCATGATTTTGTAGACTTCTAGCATACGCCTCTAAGTCACCTCTTTTCTGTTCTGAAGCATCCCAGCCGACTAGGTAGTGCTGAAACTTGTTAATCCTTTTAATCTGCCTTATTGTCTTTCTTTGAACCTTTTCAAGTCCTACTATGTTCTTTTTGATACAGTGGACTGAAAGTGTACTCAGTGCACTCCTGTGTAAGCCCGTTATGGATTTTTTCAGTGACATAATCATGTTTCGTGTTTTGCTCTTAATTCTTAAAATCTGATTTGCTTTTTTCATTTGCTATTGAAAATGCTCCAAAATTTCAAAAAATTACTTGTTACTAGTAAAGTCATTTAATACATTGCTGAGGTTGCTTTTCTCAACCAAAATAATGGAATTCTAGGCCATTTTTTCTATAGGAGTATAAAATAATTTCAGGTACAAAGAAATAATTCTTAATACTTATTTTCTTTGCTCACTATAACTATAAATATAAACACCAGAATCATTAGGATTAACACGTATGGCAGAGAGTGAATGTGATTGTCATTGTGTAGTCTATACTTGCCATTGTTTTCTCTTAAGACTTTTATGGTAAAAAAAATTACTCCTTGTGATTTGTATTCTTTTTCGTATTGTTCTGGATTGCCTCCCCTCCTAATACTTTTTGTGTATGTGTCATTTTTTGTATGTGTCATGTAAGATGCAATAATGATTTCAAACAACAACAAGATGTCAAACAGGGCAAAAATGCCATAATGGCAGTATTGTTCCTCTCCGGCTTCTTTTCTGTAGTATGAGATGTTGGAAAATGGCAGATTTTAAAATTGCTTTCAGCATGATCTCAGAAATAACATATCTGTCAAACTGAATTGTTATTTTGTTGAAGAATTTAGTGTCATTCTGTCAGACTTCAGTCCAGAACTGCTTTTTGAAAAATAACGAGGATAAACCAACATCCCCCACAAATTTCTTCTTCCTAAATTGGAGAGGTATGGATTTGGTGCGTGGACTGTTTGATGGATGAGGAATTGGCTGGATGGCTGCATCCAGAAGTTAGTGGTCAATGGCTCAATGTCTGGGTGGACACCAGTAACAAGTGGCATCCCTCAGGGGTCCATACTGGGACAAGTACTCTTTAATGTCTTCATCAACATCACAGATAGTGGGATTCAGTGTTCTGTCAGCAAGTTTGCAGATGACCTGAAACTGAGTGGTGCAGCTGTCATGCCCAGGAGATGCAATGTCATCCAGAGGCACTTGGACAGGCTCAAGAGGTGGGCCTATGCAAATCTCATAAGTTTCAAAAGTGATAAGTGCAGAGTCCTGCACCTGGGCTGGGACAACCACTGGTGTCAGTATGGGCTGAGGAATGAGAGCATTGAGAGTACCCCAGAAGAGAAAGACTTGGGGGTACTGGTGGATGAACAATTGGATATGAGTCAGCAATATGTGCTTGCAGCCCAGAAGGACAATCATATCTTGGGCTACATGCAAAGGAGCATGGCCAGCAGGTAAAGGGAGGTGATCCTGCACCTCTACTCTGCTCTGGTGAGACCCCACCTGCAGTGCTACATCCAGCTGTGAGGTCCTCAGTACAGAAAAGACCTGAACCTGTAGGAGAGGGTCCAGAGGAGGTCACAAAAATGATCAGCAGGATAGAGCACCTCTGCTATGAAGAAAGGCTGAGAGAGCTGGGGTTGTCCATCCTGGAGAAGAGAAGCCTCCTGGGAGACCTTTCGGTTCTTAAAAAAGACCTATAAGACAGGGAAATAATTTTAGCAGGGCCTGTTGCAATATGACGAGGGGTAATGGTTTAAAACTAAAAGAGGGGGGATTCAGGCTGGACATGGGGGAAAAAATTCTTTATAATGAGGTGGTAAAGGCTGGCACAGGTTGCCCAGAGAGGTGGTAGATGCCCCATCCCTGGAGATGTTGAAGGCCAGGCTGTGTGTGCTTCAGGGCAACCTGATCTAGTCAAACACGTCCTTGCTCATTGCAAGGGGGTTGGACTAGATGATATTTGAAGGTCCTTTCCACCCCAAACTGTTCTATAATTTTGTAATTCTAAAAGATCAAAAATTATACTTAATCATGTCATTTTATCATAAATGCTTGCTTGTTAAATTTTTTTTTTTTTTTTTTTTTTTTTCAGAAGTTATCGTCATTGCATATGGTTGCTATGCTATTTCAGCACCACGACAGAACCAGGACAACTTGTCCTCTGGTTCTTCCATTTTTAGGAGTTACATAAAATTGACCAAGGAAACAACTCTTTCCTTGCTCTTTCTTATCAACAAGTGTCTTAGTAAAATATTTTCATGGTGCTGCTTATGATTTTGTCCTTGTCTTTTAGTCTCAATGTTTTGGACTTCTTAGATCTTGTTACCCTGGAGTTGCAACCTCAAGTTACGTCCCTTGTTTCACTTCTGTGTCAATGTTCTCAATGTGTCATCTATTCTTGTCAGACTTCTACGGAAGGGAAAGAAGATATTTCAGCAGGGCTGGAGAAGGCATGCTGAGCAAAGTTGTGCTTAACCTTCATTTTTACTCTTACTAGCACCAACAGCTAGGTTGGTGCTAGAATTTGCCAGCTAGAATTTACTCTGAGGAAGTTTTGAGTAGGCCATTTTCACAACCTTTCTGAACTCACATGTAAAGATATTTGCTTTTGGCCTTGATTCTGGTGGTTGCTGTGCTGCTGTGCATTTACAGGCCTTACCAAAAGGCAGCTAGCATTATAATTGTTCAGAAGCCCTACAGATTATGGATGGAGAGTGAGTCAGTATTTGTGTTGTCCAATGTATATCCTGTTTCTGATGTTGGAACCTGTTTCGTACCCTTCCAGAGGCAAATGAAAGCAAATTTAGCTGCTTACCCACTATTCCATAGATAAAAACAAGGTCTTGCTTCTTAGTTAGACATTTTCAATAGAGTCTTTGAGTAATTTTCAAAGGAGGAGTATTCAAAGTATGTTGTTATCTTGCCTGCCTCTTGGGTATGTAAAACTTAATGTGAGCTCTTTGGATTCTTTCCCTATTTATTTTTATTCTGCAGGTAACTTCCTATTATACAAGGTAAGGTTGGGCTCAGATACCTGAGTGATGAGAAATTAATATGGAGACTGCAATGCTGGCTTACACAGTGTAGTATCAACCAGAATAGTTCTGTATTGACTCTCAGTTCAGCAGGACCTATCTGTACAGCTCATAGTAGAGGAATAGACCTGGAAGACTGTAGTATAGCTGTGCTCACATAGCTCACACTTAACCTGATAAACTGCATAAGATGTAAGTTGGCTTTGCTTGGAGTCTCACTGAGAGCTTCTGTACATCCAATATAGCTGACAGCCAAGGTAGGCAACACTTGCATGGATATTTCCAAGTTTCAGTGTTCCACCAATGTTGTGTTTTCTATTGTTCCAGTATTGTTAACACTTTTACATATGAATAATTTTCAGCATAAAAATCTGCAGAATCTGTTCTGTTTGCTAGCAGAGCCATGTGACTAATAACTAGGAGAGGTTGGCAAACTAGAGGAATAAGATGCTAGCTAAATACATTACAGAGGAGAAACTTTAAATTTCTGTAACACAGAAAGTTTGGTATGATGCTGAATTCCCACTGGAACAGACAATATTTTAAGGAATAAAAATCATCAGAAATACTGGTTAACATATGAAACATTCATGAAACAGGTTTGACCTAAAGCCTGTTGATCTCACTGGATTTTGATCTCTACTCTTATTGCAGATCAATAAAGAAACTGTAGAGAAAGACAGCAGGAGATAGGAAAGCTGTGTGCCTTATTTTTCCTCATCTATACTTATAATAATTTCGAAGCTACAGGGAATTCCTAGTGCCATTTACCTAAGGGAAAAAATCTACTTTTTGTTGGAAAATATTGTTTCTACAGGACCATATAAGTAGGCTTTCCAAGTAGAATTACAGAAATTGAAATATTAACTCCTCACACCCTCCAAACTCAACACATCTACCAGCATTTAAGCTAAATAAGTAAACATTTAATAAGACGTTAGAAGAGATCATGATCCAATACAGAGGGGTATTCCAGGGGAACTACATTCATATCTGAGCTTTTTCACAGTTGCTGTATGACTTTGATTGAAATATTTAACTTAGGGTCTTGAAAGTATTTAGATAACATTATTTGCCATGGATTTCAGTTGTACTTAGGGATTCAGGTGCTCACAGAAGCTATACTGATATCACTTCAGGCTCCAATTTCCCATCAGTAAAATGGAGGAAGAACATATCCTTACTGGTTCTCACAGGGAGATACTATTAACTCCTGAAGTGTTCAGGAATTGTGATACATAATCCACAATTTGAAGAATGAGAAGTTGGAGATTCTGGGATTTTTGAGATTTCGTCTCAAAATAAAGAAGGCACAGTTTTCATTTAAGTGAGATTGAAAACTGTGCTGCTGTGAGCATTCTCATTTAGTGCATCCAATATACAGCAGTAAACTCTTTAGTATCAAGCAAGCAACCAGATGATAGAAGTCTTAAGAAAAATGTATAAAAATCAAAGTAAACTAAAGAGATTAAAACTCAAAGTAAGAAGGTCTGATAGAAAGTTGTGCTTTAGTACAGCAGCTCTGCATGTATTTGTGCTGTGGTATATTTGTTTTGCTTACAAGCTGACGTATGTATTCCTGTCTGATTCATGAGTATGAAAAAAAGGCATTCATTGGTACATATGGACATGATTCCTCACCAAGAGTATATAAGGGTTGGGAATATATATGTATTAATGGCAGATTATTGGGAAATAGGTACAGAACATGTCAGTGACAGTGGAAACTGTATAGGTACCTTTAACAGTCTGCAGTAGAATAGCATCATCACTGTGCTAGAAGCTGGAGATAGTTGGTGGGTCAACACAAATCACATGCAAGATTTGTTCAATTAGTTTCAGTTCACATTCGCAGCTGAGTGTAATGCGCCTGTTCCCTGAGTATAAGATGGTGCCACATCTTGTCTCCGGACCCAATGTACTGTACAGTGTCCTGCATCACATGGCTTGACACATGAGGTCTTTCACAATGAGAGCAAAGACAGTTGAGAGTTCTTAAGGGCTGTGTTTCTAAGCACTCAAATGGATGTTACTCAGCCTAGAGGTTCAGAGTTTTTTTTGCCAGTATGACAATTACTAGAGATGAAGGGACACTTCAGGAAGTGTTTTGAGTAGTTGGAACTGTTAATAGCTACAGACGTATCAGTCAGGCTGTAGCTTTTAAGTTTAAAAAATGGTCTTTGTACATTCATTTAAGATTTTTACACAGGTACAGCATGACTGAACAAAGAGTGGGTGCTTTTGTGCAGTGTGTGAATAAACATGAAATGTGGGTGAGATATGAAAGAACCAACAGTTTCGGTTACCGTTAAGAGCAATGGAGAGACAACGGTGACAGGCTGAAATGTTCCTGTTGTGCACCGAGAAAATGAAGGCTTTTTCTGGCAATGGTCGTACCAGTTGTAAAACAATGTGTCTGATTAATAATGCATTCTATTGAAAAGAAATGGGTGGTTTGCTTAGGTATGATTCATTGTTGTCTGCTGCAGCAATTCTGTTGCTTGCTTTAATGTCAGCATGACCCTGTTTATTTTAATTTGTCAGTCCTTAGAGTCTGTGCAGTTGGTGTTTTAGGAGGAATTAGCAAGAGATAGAAATTTATGGGTTCCTCTAATTTTTGGCAAGTATGTCTTTCACTATTTTCTTTCTTCCTCCTCCCTGAACCCCTTTTCTTCCTCTCATTCATTATTAAAACTTTGTTGGTTTTTAAAACTTAATGGACATTCTTTCTTAATTCTTTAATAACTTTTTTCCTCTGAGATTTTTAAAAACATGTACTGTTGTGATTACAATCCTTGTTTATTCAGTGATATGTAGAACAAAAGTCTTTGTATGATTTTAAATACAAAACAGTATTTTAGAAGGCTTTTGTGTGATTTTAATGCATTTTCATATAAAAGACAATCCTATTCCAGCTATTCTGTTACTTTGTAAATATTAGTTCTCTACACTCGCTTTCTCAGTTTCTTTCATATTTGTTAGTATTTCACAATAGATGTCTGCAAATTATTTTGCAGTTCTCCTGAACATCTTTTTCTAAAACTCTTGTTTCTTTAATGACTACAAAAACTGAAGAGTAGTCTCCTGACATGATTTTTTCTGGCAGCATGACTGGAATAGCTTGTAATCTTGAGTATAACTGTTCTCTGCACTTTAGAAAAATTATATTATCCTCAATTTAAAGTCAAACAGTGGAAAGATGGTGAGGTTACAGAAAATAAAAAAAATAACCAAACAAAAAACCAACCCAAGTCACAAATGGAAAAAATACCCAAAAAAAGAGACGAAAGACTTTGAAGAATGTACATGGAATATTCCAAACTGAAATCCTGAGAACACTACCCTGCTATCTGGGAGAACCCAGCTTCTTTGAACTCACAGATGTCTGGGAAGCTGTGGCCTTAGGGCCGTGTGGTGCACTGGATCTTACCCACACTACTTAGAGTAACATCCTTCAGAATGGATGGGCTGTGTCTGCAGTGAACAAACCTGACACAATCTTATCCATGCTGTCTAGAAAAAGGAGTGCTTTATTCAAGCAACAGCAGAACTAAAGCTGAGTGTAGAATGCCTGGATGTAAATTAACATGTTCTCAGCGTAGGCAGGTATTTCAGTATACCTTGGACCATATGAAAGACCACTAAACATCTATGTGTAAGCAACTGAATTGAGCCCCGTGACTAAATATAGAAGTCTTCATGTAGATGACTACAGCTGCAACACCTCGTAGTCAATGAAGCTATAGCCAATGTAATCAACAAAGCCAGGTGAATGATTCACCTCATTCTCAACTAAATAACTACTAGTGGCTGGTCAACTGAATCACTCTCTCAGCTTTATTGATTTAAATGATTATAATGTAAAATTTTTCCTAGTGAACCAGTAGATACTTGCAGTCTGATTCATTTGTGTAAATATAAGCACCTCTTTTCATGTGAGATTTGCTGGTTTACCCAAGATGTTCATAAAGAACTGGCAGATATGACAGAGGACTTGCCCAGATCTCTGCTTCTTTGAAGCAGCAGCTAAAATCCAGGCACAATACCCTAGAACATCTCAAAGTTAGAAGATGCCTGCAGTTAAGCAGCTGAATCAAACTCCTGGCTGATCTTAAAAGTTTCCCTCTGTACAAGACTAAGTATATTTCTCATGGAGGAGATCATTTGCGTTCGCATAAGTACCCTAAAAAACTCAACCTGGTAGGTATTTTTAGACTACATATATGATATTTTATATAAGATTTTGTACACATTTCGATATTTCTGTATAAGCACAAAAGGCAGGTATGCCTGCAACATTTTAAAAACGTTTTGAGAAGAAAAGTAGTTGTCTTGCAATTAAACCAGTCATTCTGATTGGTAGGACCCAGTTCTTTCATACACAATCTGCATGCAGAATGCTTCAAATACTAAGTTGTTGGGTGTTTTGGAGATACAGTCTCCATTCTTCCCTGCTAAAGCTGATGGACAAATCAGTCATTTGATTACAAAGAACCTTTGCTTAGTTTCTTGGACCCCTCCAACATTAAACTTCACAGCCATCTCCTAATTTTCTGGTTGTGCAATGGAACAGCTCTTTCCTTGTTCTTTCTTATCAACAAATGTCTTAGTAAAATGTTTTCATGGTGCTGTTTATGATTTTGTCCTTGTCTCTTAGTCTCAGTGTTTTGAACTTGTTACCCTGGAGTTATAACCTCAAGTTATGTCCCTTGTTTCACTTCTGTTCCAATGTTCTCAAACTTCGGAACACATGTTCTGGAGAGTCCTGTAAAAAAAGATTATTTTCTGTAAGTGCCGAGAGTAGAAGGTATATACTTTACATGCTTCTTGTTGGGATAATTTCATGGTCATCCTTCTCCTAACAGCTGTTCTGTCAATTCATCACATTACTGGTTCATTTACACAGATTCAGCAACCAATTTCAGCAGACAGACACATGCTTTTCTGATGTGTGTTCCATCAATAGCTGCATTCTGTCCAACTCCCGCCGGTTCTGTATACAAGATCTCCTCCATTATCACTGCTCATTCCTGCATTCTGGCTCTGGGTACTAACCAAGCCTAACAGGCTTCTTTCTGCTTACTTGCCCTTTCTTCACTTGTGGAAGTTCTGTTCCATGCCTATGTCCAAGGCATGCAGGCCTCTTTTACATTCTGCGTCTCATTACTGAATATCAGGTTAACATAATCTTCTTTAACACCTACCCAATACCAATGTTCTTTACAAATGATGTCGTGTTTCCAATCCCAAAGCAGAGATAGGCACTGCAGCATCCCAGACTTCATTTTAGATAGCACCGTGTGCAGAATCTTAGAGAAATCTTGTTCATATGCACGACAGTTTTGGGGCAAGTATGTTTGGCTGGTCTCAATCAAGCAATACCTCTTTATAATGTGAATTTTATGGTTTGTGTTATTGTTGACCTAGGAAATTATTAAAAGTGACTCTTGCAAAAAACATGTGCTTTCATCTACATGCATGTATATTTCTTGCAGTGTTTGTTTTCCTTTTGGATTTCTCTAAACTTTGGCTGTCAATAGGGTCTTTCAAGTGTCATCTTGCCAGGTTAAACTGTTTAAGGTACACAACTGTACAATGCTTTTAGGAAACCAGACAGTGGTTTCTGTGTTCCCTAGCTGAATGATTTTATACACTACTTGAGAATGACATGACTGAGGTCTTCCATATTTGGTGTTAAGTATAGAACATCTGTAAAGCTTCTGGTTCACTTCCATAGTAACAGAGAAATACACCAGTCACTCTATTAGATCATTGCTTTCTACTTTCTGTACAATTTCTTCTTCACATTCTTTTATACAGTGCTTCCATTTAGAATTCAAGTATAGAACAGAACAGAATAAACTATTTCAGTTGGAAGGGACTTGCAGTGATCATCTAGACCAAGTACCTGACCATTTCAGGGCTCACCAGAAGTTAAAGCATGCTGTTAAGGGCATTGTTCAAATGCCTTTTAAACACTGAGTATGTATATAGAGTATATGTTTTGGTTTGGGTTTTGTTTTGTTTTTTTTTTAAATTACCAAATAAATAATGAAAGCTTTCCATTAATGTGGAAATAATTTTCATCGAAAACACTGATCCCACAAGTCTCTATGGGAATCCTCAGCAGGCTTTAAATTTTTTTTTTCTGCATTGTGTTAGAGAAGAAGAATTAAAAGGTGTAATTTTAAGACTGAAGTATGTTATTGAAACAATTTTCATAGTCTGAAGATAAAGATCCTATTTGAACCACCATCACAGGCCACATGTTTGTGGGCCTTTTATTTTGCATAAATTAGTGCCCATATGCTTTATGCTTAACTAGATGAGGGATCTGATTTATCTAAACCCTACAAAGTTTACTAGTTTTCAACCATATCAGCTCAGATCAATGCCACTGAATAACAGAGGGAGAATAAATAATCAAGAGTGAAAGACATTGCTTTTCAGCTGTAACATAAGTTTAGAGCAGCTTAAGCCAGCCATGAAATTGTACCCTGAGAGTAAAGGTTGCAAATGAAGTTTCACAAGCTGTACTGAAAAATAATATCTTTTCATTGTTCAGTGTACCCTGCATACAAAGGTTATAGAGAGCCTTAATTCAACTGAGAGCCTGGATAAGTGCTTGATTTTACTAATTTCAGTGGTACTTCACTGAGCTTAAAACCAAGCACATACATATTTGAATGTTTCATGGAGCCACAGGAAAAAGAGAATTCCATTTTTAGAATAAATGCCTTCATCTTCTGAAGTGATGTGCTGCAATTTGTGACCTAAGGAAACATTTGATAGATATACCTTTACCAGAAATAAACATTCTCTGTACGTGTACTCTAGATGCATCCTGAAAAGATGCGGTGTTTGTTTACGCATGATACAATGGCTCTTTCTTTGTATATCCAGCATTATATTTAACATCCTCTCCCAAATATTGTTTTGATTTCCTGTCCTTTTATTCAAGAGATACAGGCATAGTACCAACACAAAGCTAATATTGCGGCATCTCTAATTTCTGTTCTCCTGTTAATTATGTCTTCTATTAACAAAATGAAGCACTCACAGTGTGTTCTTTATGGTTTCTTTAGTGATACAATGCAAAAAGACACACTAATTTCTTTAAAAACCCTCACCTTCAGTCCTTTTAAAAACCTGCAACAAAATTGTTGATGTTAATAGTGCTTCAGGCCGATAGATTGATACATGCGTGGCCAGGTACACCATGACCTAGCACAGCACTTCAGTATTAATAAGATACAAAGGCAGACAATTTATCATTTAGTATAGCCAGCACACATATTAGAGAACAGCTTGCTAGGGTATATTGTGGTCTCATTACTTTGTTTTTCCCATAGTTGCAGAATATGCTTTACTGTGACAGGAGAGTGTTCATGTCATGGTGACCTGACTGGGTTGTTCAGTTGCGCACAGTGCTGACTCAGGAGCCTTAAGTGTCCTAACAAATTCTCCAAGCAGCAGACTCTTCTAAATCAAATGAAGGAAAACTCCATAAAGATACAATCACTGGCAGTTACCACAGGTGTAAGATGTTCAGCAGTGCAATGAGAATATGAAACTTTGGGAGTAATTTACTGGATGTCACTGAGGAACGCAAGCTTTCATTACGGTACAGTATATTTTCTATTACATTGCTAGTATTCTTGTGCTACAAAATACTGTTACTGTTTAATGAAAATGTATAAATTTCATAAGGCAATGTACACTGACTTATGTTGATTACTTTTCAAATATTACAGTTGAGAGATATTTTGCAGGTGGTATTAATGTTTTATGCATGTGCATTTGTCTGCATTTTGTGTACCTCCTGGATTGTCAGTCATTTGCTGTCTTTGGGATGAGTGATTTCCTCTCAGGAAAACTTGGAAATCTGAAAACAAAATATAATAAGTGCAGACAACTTCATTTTTTAAGCCCTCAAAATATACAGCTCAAATCTCAAACTGCTAAATTCAGTTTCTTAAATTGATTAAATTTGAGCTATGTAGTTGTTCTTTAACTAACAATGCTTGTCTAATGCTTTTAGATTGCATATTTATGTTTATTTCTTATTTGATGTATTTTCAACACATAGTACATATGAAACTGATCTAATTGAGTACACCTTGATGTTCAGTTCTCTATTGCAGTGTACTACATTCACCTACAGATGTATTTGCTATCCACAGATGGTGAAGCATATTTTAAACTGCTCCCGTTGTGTTTCTGCCCACTCTTTGTTCATTAGAAATGGAAAATATGATCCAGATATAGCATAGTGTGTTTTGTCAGAAGAAATCAGTGAAGGTCTTTTTCATGCAGTGAGGCCCTTCTCGGTGAAGGAGATAAAGGCTCTGAACCTATGCAGTCTGTGTGTATCCTTGGAGAACTGCCACAGAGACTGGCTCTGCCTCTGCTGCTCTGAAAGAGACAGCTCCGACGTGTCTTTAAACTGTACATCCCACTCCAGGTGTGTGAGTGGCTGCCCACAGACCTGCTGCATTGCTTCCAGGAATGAGCTTAGAGGGGTAGGCTTGTGTAAGAAAAAACAGAATCTAGTTTTGAGGACAGCTCAAAAGCTAGTCAGGACAATGACTGCCAGATTACTCTTTGTATATTATTTTAGATTCTGAAAAGATTCTCAGAAACAGTCTCTAGCACCAGTAACCAGAAGTAAGAGTCATGTACCCCAAGTGCTTATTTCTTAGAATTTTCTTTGGGAAAAATGCATTTTAAGATACTCTCTTCTTCTGGCTTGCCAGTCTGCTTCCTACTGCCTTAATGTTAAGATCTCAACTACTGCTGTACTCAGAGGTACAGGGCAGACATGTGAGACAGTTCTTGAGAGTTTTATCTCTTCCCTGGGTAATAGTGAGAAAGCCTTCATGCTCTATGGAGCTGGGGAAGGGAATGACCTAGACCTGTACAATTTAGGGATCATTTTTTACTAATTTTTCAGTCACCACTTTGATCATTGCTTCCTAGAGTTGATTTGTGGCACCTCCTTCCCTCCCTTTCTCCTCCCTCTACTTGGCTTCTTCCTGCTGCTTAACAAGCTCAATTGGTTTTATGTATGTAATTCTTTTTTTAAGAGAGTTTGAAGGTGGTCTCTAAAAGAATTGCTTTCATCCAAAGCCAGGAGCTGATCAAAGCAGCACACAAAAGCCAAATGGGAGCCAAGGCAGAGCTGCCTAACCAGCCATAAGGTCAGGGCTCTGTGCTGAAGAAATAAATAGTAAAGCATATTAGCTGAACTACACTCGGAGCTGCTGGTAAGGGATTTTCTCTCCAGTAACACCTGCAAAGTTTATGAGATCCTGCTGGAAAATCAAAGAAATCTGCATCAGAATATGTTGTTTCCTGAAGAGAGGAGTGTGAAGGCATTTACAGGATCAAATGCCATTGCCTGAATGTATTTATTGCCGTCTCATATATCAGGCTCTATCTGCACTATTATTACGACACTGGAATATCACCCAGCTCTACATTTACTTTTATGAAGTGGCTCTTTAGCCCACTTGTCAGGATAGTAAGGAATGACGTGTATGAATGTCTCTGAAAAGAAGGTTCATGATAAATAAAAAGAGCAAGTAAATGAAAATCAGTGTTATCATTATGTCTGAAAATAGATTTCCAGTGAAAATTGCAATTAAGAAACAAGTTAATAATAGATGTTCAGTCATCTGTAAAAAGTCTAATTAACATTTCTTCTGAATTCTTTTGGAGATACATTGGTCCCAATAGTGATTAGGATTTTTTAAAAAAATGGTAGCAATCCTATGCATGTTTTTTCACAAAGGACTTTCTACCAGTTTGAACTTCGTCATTTTTTTCTCCTATATTAAGACAAGCTTAAGTAGAGTCTCATTTTGAAAGCAATCACTGCTTCAAATGTCTCAAAAAAATTCGATTCCGTTTTGAGAGTAGACATAAAAATTTCTAGGGTGAAGAAAGTTTACGTTTTCTGCAGTCATAAAAGAAGACTAAACTATGTCTTAAAACCAAAACAGCCTTCCATCGTTAAATAATTAAACGAATCTGGTTGCAACTGGAGTTTTATGTTTCCTCAGAAAACTACAATGTAGTCTGTCACATTTTAGATTTCTTGTCACTAAATTGCCAACATGCCTTAGTCTGGATCTCCAAGCATAGCTGTATATTTTAATGGGTTTATGACAGTTTAGACTGCTTTGTGTTTAGTCAAGCTTTATGTTTTTGGTTCAAAGTAAAGTTAAATTTGTACAAGAAGTTTAAAAATACTTTTTTTTCCCTTTTTTTAAATTTTTCTTTTGGGTTTTTTTTTTGACATATTTGGAAATTATTTTTTCTTTTTCTTTAGAAAAATAGTCACTTGTGATTTGTGCTACTGTTCCCTGCAAAATAGTAGCATTTTCGTGGGAAAATGAAACACTGTCCTCAAAACTAATGCTTGTTGGTTTGCAGTTGAAAACATTTAGCAAAAATGTGAAAATATTTGGTTTGAGCTGAAGTTATCTTTCCAGTGACCAAAATAGATGTGAAATAATTTCATATTCAGCATGATCCATTAAAATGTTTGATCTATTATCTGAAGGAAAAAAGGAAAGCAAAGGCTTCCTAGTAGTGTTTTTATTAAGGTTGTTTAACACTGATTTGTCCAGGTCTGTTCTCATTCCTTTTGATATGCATCTGTGTGATTTTTTTCCAAGGGTACGGAGGGCAGTTAAGAAATCGGCTTGTTTTTTCAGTAGGTGGGGAAAATTGCATACATTTGACTTCATTGCAAAGGTGTCTGTATTAGTCTCTGCAGGAGTCTCCCAAGAATAAAGACATATCCCTGTACTTCTCAAGGGGGCGAAAGAGCTGATTTCGGTGGTGAATATTTTGGTTTGGAATCTAAAGTTGCGAAAAAGCTCAGTGATTTCTTCCCACTTCCCACTCTTCCCAGTGCACTTGAAATCTTGGCACTTCTCAATCTGTGCTCTCGTTCCAACATCCTGTTGCTTGGAAACATGAGTCAGTGGAGGAAATCATCTCACTGTTAATGATAAAAATTAAAAGCCAACCCAAGGTAGAGAGAGCTGACTAATCTTCCTGCAGTATATTCTCTTTATGGGAACAGTAGCAGAATTGTTCTTGGCTATATAAAGGTTGTAGGATTATATTCTCTGTGACCTATCATCAGCCTTAATCAGAGTCTCTGTGTTTAATCATGAACTACTTTCCAAAGTGGCATTATTAGAAAACCTTTAGTTTTAATCTGGTCTGGCCTGTAGATAACATTTCTAATGTAATTCCACAGGAGATATATGAGTTCTAAGATCTTGTAACAGAAAAGCAGCTTAAATTTCTGGCAAAGTAACTGTGGGTTAAGTTAAAAGTTTTATGTTGCCTTTAAAATGTATTGGCCAGATGGGGTCTACTGAACTGTCATAATAACTTTAATTGTATATGAAACCCAGAACAGCTAGAGACTTTCTAATGATCTGACAGCTTTATTGCGGTGGAATAAATTACTTTGCTGAAGAAGTGGATTTCAATCAGTAGATCCAGAGGTGACTACTAATTTTAATCTTGTTAGTACAATAGAGTTGATCTCAGCAGAGGATCATAATTTCATTCCTCAGCAACTTTTGAAGCTTCAGAATTTTTCTATCCAGGTAATCCTAACAGCAGAAAATTGAACCTTTTTTGACGATTTTTATGAAAATCATAGAAATAGTAAAAAGAATTCCAGTAGTCTAGAATTGATCTCACATGAAGAAATATATTTAAAAAGTTCTCATGCTCCAATATTTTATCATAGTCATCAGTCTTCTGAGTCTTTTTTTCCTCTCTGTTACTGTTAAATCAATCTGGCAGAAGATTATGAGGAAATCGATTTGACTTCCAGAAACTAGTGTTTTTTTGCAGAAATTGGGCAATAGCCCACCAATTTACTACACCTGTAGGTGGCTTTCTAACCACAAATAAAAAACTTTGTACATTACTTCTACAAGTGATAATTTTGTAGTACATGAACAACTAGATTACTTTCTGAAAGAATAAGCTTTTCTTTGTCTTTGTCCATATGAACTACACCTGTATTAGTAAATTAAACTGTTGCAGGAGCAGTTCTTGTGAGCCAGGAACCAATTTGCTGTTGTAATATCTGGGCACATACAGTGCTGCTCACACTCACTCCCTGCAGCAATTCCCAGGCACATTTCAGAAATTATAATGGGCCAGTGATCATTCCCAAAAGGCATTTTGGATGGAGTAAGCCTTGTTTTTGTTTGCTATAAGCTGTAGCAGTATGCTGAGTCTGTTGCAGGGTGCATGTCACTTAAGAGTCTCTCTTAGTCCCCCTGAATCAAGAACTTATATAACCTGTGGGAACAGATTTAGCACACAGTATCACTTTTACACAAGAAAAATGTTAATGTAAAAGATAAAGAATAATTTATTCTTCCAAATCCAAAGCTAAAGAGTGCACTGTCTGTAATTACAGGTATCTTCATGGAAGTAAAAGAGTAAAACATGATCACACAATCTTGTGGTTCAACTGAATCCATGTTATAGTATGCATCACTGCCATTGAATAAAGCCAGCTTTTTGCTGTCTCCGTATATATTTTTCTTCTTATAGTTACATTTACACACAAGGCCCTGTCCTAGGATTTCTTTCTTATTAATCTTGTTGGTTTTAATACAGGCTTTCAACAATTACCATGGATTTTACAAAACTTTAGAAATAATTGTGTGTTTTGGATATTACTGGATGGATCTGACTCATCTTTAAAGAGCAAAACAATTACACTAACATTTTTTCTGGTACTGATCTGTGAATAAATCTGTGAATAAAGAATGCTTTCTTCTCCCAGAAAAATTTTAATAGATACCCTTTTGGATACCTAAATCCATAGGTCATAAACCAATCAGTGATAAGCTGCCTTTTGTCATCACGATAACAACTTATTTTGGAATAACAGTGAGTTTGGAAACATCTTACCATTCTCCTGTTAGAAATGATACAATAGAAATTACTGTGTTAGGTTATTTCAAAGGTATGAAAGCTGGCTCATTAACCTGTGAAAATGTATCCATTGCTATACAGTTTTGATGGAAGGATTAATATTATTAATGTGGTAATGTCAATTATATTTTGTCCAGTAAAAACTTTACAACTTAACGTGAATCTTTTCTGCTTGTAGTAATTTTTAAGTCATATCTAAGGTTTTATTTGTTAGTAGTTAGCTGTGTCTTCCTAATTTCCCACTTAGATCTTTTGACTATTTTCCAGGCCTTCTTAATACAGCCCACATATATTCTTTGCTTTACACAGTTTCTGCTGAAGGCAGACTTTCTTTATCAGTCTGTCTAAATGGGAGAGGTCAAAGGCCCTTGATTGATATCCATGCTCTAAAGTCTACAGCTTTCGTTAGGATACCCAGTCCTAGCTATAGGATAAATTTTGTCCAGAATTCATGTGCTAGATCTTCAGTCTTCACAAAATCTTAATATTCCTTTATCACATACAACTGCAACGGAAGAGTCACTAGTGTGTTACTGTCTTTGTTCAACTGAGCAAAAGATCTCCCTCCAAGATGTAGGTGATGGGCCCACATGTCCTCCTTCTCTTGACAATTGCTCTGTGTTGTTGTGATCATTCACTGTCATGGCTCTCATGGTTGGTACTGTCCTGGTGACCAAGAGGGAACTCATTTTCTAAATCTCAGCAGCTGGAGTACAGGATCATAGCAGAATAGTGCAGGTTTTCTTCAAAAACTGACTAGTTCAACTGCAGCTGAACTTGAAGTTGACGCTATGTGTGACAGACATTAACCTTTAAGAAGATCCATATTTTTCCCAGTCACATAATCCCTGTTTACCACAGGAATCCTGACAGTTCCTTGTTTGGAATTTGAGGGCTGTTGTCTGTAGTGACTAACACATATCTACTGTCA
Organism: Loriculus beryllinus; assembly: GCA_039877255.1. Classification (NCBI taxonomy): domain Eukaryota; kingdom Metazoa; phylum Chordata; class Aves; order Psittaciformes; family Psittacidae; genus Loriculus; species Loriculus beryllinus. Next base: position 23,564 of record JBCJKH010064334.1, read on the forward strand.
TTTTCACATGCCTGGACTTGTCATCTCTCTTTGATAGCATTATCCATGAGTTTCTAAGACATTGGCCCGCCCCTCTTCATTTGTATCTGCACTTGTTTCTTAGGATTCCAAGTTCCTTAGAGTGGTTATCTTCTTTTTATTATGGTTTTAAGGAAGACAAGGTCCAGATCTTTTCCTTTTTTATTCACTTTTTATTGGCAAGTGTTTTTCTCTGCATGCTCTCCATGGAAACTGACAGTGTGATAGGGAGGTGCCATTTGATTTATCAGTAGCTGGGGTCGAAGGCTATCCTTCTATGTCAGTGTGGGTATGTGGGTTTTTTAATAAATCTGGTCACCATCTATGTTCATGGCTTGGGATTTCACAAACATTTGAAAGTTTAGTCTGCGCCACCCACTTGTATCCAAGGGAGACATAAATCTTGGCTGAGAACACCGAGTTCATTGAAGCAGGAAAATAGGACTCAAAGCCTTTGCTTCCTGGCACCATGGAGTCAACAACTGTCAATTAGGGCACCACAGTCTGAGCAGCTTTAAAGAAGAGAGTGGATGACAACCATTGTGGAGTTAGTCGGACACAGCTTCTCCCTCGTTTTTTTCCTAGAAGTAATTTCTCCTGCAATGGAAAGAGTCACTGGGATTCTGAAAATCAAAGGCTGATGCTAGCAAAAAAACTCATGCAATGTCCATTTTCTGGTTTGATAATGAAAAATGGCTATAAAATACATCTTCCAAAGTATGTTCCTGGATTTATGATTGTATTTGGCACTCTGATTGTAAGATTCCAGAGGTATACAAGAGCTTACCAGGTATACAAATCCAGAAAACATATTTTTTGTTTCATTTTACCCAATCACACCATTAAATTAGCATCCCAATGGGTAAACAAACGTGCTTATGTTTTAAAGGATTTCTTACCACAAAGGTAAGATCCTAGTTTCTGTGCTCCTTAGGGTTAAACATAGGGTTTCTGTTTTGTCCACTAGTGGGCTCTATGAATCCCAAGCAAGGATGTTAAATTCCTGTAAATGGTGTATCTATTCACTGTACAGAATAATAGCTGACTGTGTCAATGGAATAGAGTTTATAAATATAAATACTACAGTGTTTTCTCATTTGTCACCATTAGATCCAGATAATGATCAGTGAAGCAAGTAAGCTTTCATTCCTGGAAGGGTTCAAGGCCAGATTGGATGGGGCTTTGAGCAACCTAGTCAAGGGAAAGGTGTCCCTGCCCACGGCAGGGGGGTTGGAACTGGGTGATCTTTAAGGTCCCTTCCAATCCTAACAATTCTATGATTCATTGCATAAAGCAGATTGTGTGCCTGCTCATCTGATAATGCTTTTGAGTTGTCTTGTGTATCTTGAGTTGTGTTGTTTTGCCTCACTCTGTATGAGTTTAAAAACTTCCTATTTTTCATGTGCTTTAATTAAGCTTTTCAAGACATCAGTAAGTTTGAATATTAGGTAAACCAGTCTGCTTTGCATGGTTATCTTGAGCACAGGTAGAATTCAGTCTTTTGTAAGAGAAGCCTCTGCCACTGCAGTCAAACTTTTAGATACTCTCTTTGTGCTGTATCAGTGACTTTTTTAAGTGCAAAAAGCTATTTTGGATGTAATGTGAACTTTTCATGTTTTAGCTCTGTATTTAAATGAAGCAGTCTATGTAAAAAGGTGTGTGGAATGGATGATAGCTGAATGCTGTTTCTATTTCTAAAGATGCAACCATAAATGTTAACATATTGAGAGCATGTTCATGCCTTTTTTTTCTCTCTTTAGTCCAGACTGTGATGAACAGGCATATAGAACTGTATTGTAGCTGCCTCTGAAAATGTAGAGATGAGTCCCTGAGACTGCAGATGTCTCTGACTTAACAAAAGAAAATACAAGTTCAAAATATGGGAATGAATTTTTAAAAGATCAAAGAATTAAACAGTTATCTGTCAAGTATCTTGATAATTGTTTGTCCTTGTTCCATTAAATAGAAGACATCAATATAACAATGACAAACAATTATCAAGATACCTGGTAGTCATATAATGGTTGAAAGATGGATTAGAGTTAGAATGAAACATCTTTTACTGCTTTTGTGTAAAAACAGCGTTTAGTATAATTCATGTCAGAGCTTGACCTTGGTTTTCCTACATACATCTCTGATTAAGCTTTCTTAAGGACAATACTGATGTTAGGCTTTCCTTATTGTCTTCAATTGTGCTTGGTGTAGGCGAAGCAGTAATTAAAACAAGAGGAGCCAGAGAGTCCCTATCAATGCAGTAAGGGAACTCTAATCTGCTTTTTGTATTGGAAGAGGAGATGCATCCTCACTTCCATATTAGCTCTGAACATTGCCACCAGTCTTTGCAGCCTCTCATTTACCCTTCACCAAATGGATACATCAATATTGTTCACTGCAACATTACTGTTTGATTTTGTGTATATGCACATCTTGTCAGTAGTGCCTACTTTTAATTCAGATAATATTCTTAAATGCTGTCTGTGTTGTTTTAGAATTGTTCATATAACAATACAATAGATTTTATACTTATTGTGCTTCATTAATATTATATATATCAATATGCTATATTAGCTATAATATTTATGCTATTAACATGATGCAAACAAGTATGCAAATATATTATTATATATGTAAAATATGTTTTACAAAGTCATAAAAAGGTATCCGAATCATCAACTTTGTATGTTGTTCCTTTCAAACGCCTTCTTCCATCAAGAGCAGTATGTGATTTTGCAGTAGTTTTTCTTTCACTTGACTGATTCCTGCAGGATGCTTCCCAACAGGCTCATTTCCCAAGCAGAACCCAGTGCTGAGGAGGGGCTGTTCAGTGTTTAGGAATTACTGCCACAAACAGGAAGCGTTTCATGCTTTCTATTCACAGTTACTTGAGGAGGGAAAGGACATGGGGCCCAGGGCAAGAGCTACTTTGTAATAGGAAAGAAAGCTGACATGGCTTTTGGTTATATCAGCTCATTGTATTCAGTGTGGAAAGGAGGTGGCAGTTAAATACGTGGGATATTCAGCTGGAATAGGCTGACCCCTTAATGGCAGAATGAGTAAATTATGTAGTTTCACTAGTACTAAAGTCCTGATAATGAAATGCAACATCAAATTGATAATTTGATAATAGATAATAGATAATGTCTTATTCTAAAAATAAATTAAATAATTAAAATATGCATGTTTACAGGGGAAAATACTGTGTAAGGTGAGAAGGAAAAGCCATATTTCACAATATCTGCTTTAGAACAATGATACATTATTTATGAGACAGCAACTCTAAAACATATGTTGAACTGCTCTTGCCATAGGCTTAAGCCATGATGGATCACACAAAGATAATTCTATGCTATTCCCCAGATCCTTTAACATTTATTCTGTTCAAATCATGTAAAACAGAAAGGCTGTTTAACAGATGAGATTGCTGACTACTGAAAATGCATTTCCTCAGTTGTGGTCAAGGAATTACTCGAATCAGATTTCTAACCACATCTTCAAGAAGGTGTTAAAGCTTGCTGCCTTTCTGCTGAATTACAGAAAGCTGTTACTTTCAGATAACTTCCTGTAATTTACCAGCAGGATCTGCTCAGTGACTGCTGCAGTCAATGTTCTTTTCCTCTGCTTTTCTTTGTGGACAATGAAGCGTCTCTCTTTCATGAGAAATTTTGTAGTCTGACATCAACATGCAGTGATTGAGGTCTGAGTGGTAAAATTGAAATATCTCTTTTTTTCTCCTTGTTTCTTCCTTTGAGAAGATGGGAAATTCTTACGCTGGTCAGCTCAAGACAACACGGTTTGAAGAAGTGTTGCATAATTCTATTGAGGCCTCTCTCCGCTCAAACAACTTAGTTCCCAGACCAATCTTTTCTCAGTTGTATTTGGAAGCTGAACAGCAACTGTCATCACTGGAAGGTAGGAAATGGTGGAATTTGTATTTCTGGTCAAAGACTATTCTGCTGGTTGCTCTTCCAAGGCTCAGCATGCACATTTCAAACCACAATACAGAAAACCAAAAGTATTCAAAGCTTTTCTTTGGATATTATATGATCTACAAATATATATATAAAAATAGATATGTACTAGAATTCGATTAAAAGTTCAAGGTGTATTATCTTTTATTTTGACAAAATTAAGCCAATTGTTTGCTCAAATTTATCAATATACATAGATTGAAGTACTAGGAATTGTTCCATTAAATGTGTGGAGCAATCTTTAGAGATTTGGAATATAAATATAAATGCATATTTGGAAATAAATATAAATCTGTTATCATGCACACTGATGAAATCTGTTGCCATACACTGCTGAAAGTTATACAGTAAATGATAGTAAACATGTTTGATTTTTTGAGCATAGTATTTTTAGTTTTTCTGTGGCTGCAAAGGTAAAAATTTAGGATGTGTCCTCTCATAAACCCTGTACAAGTATGTATTCAACACATGAGATTTCTCACTGAATTTTGTGTGTGGTTAGAGAAGCCTGCTTTCTGACCTTCATTTGCTCAGTTTTTTTTTTTTTTTCCAGTTTTCTTGAAAGTAGAATACTTTAAATGAAAGGGAAAGATCTGATAAATCGTTGCACAGTGCGGTGTTTTGGTGTTATGTGTAGTAGTCTCATGGTTTTCACTGATTTTGCTGATGTGTGCAGAAAACTGGCACTTTGGCGCAAGGTTATGTTTAATAATTTCATTTTTTAGCCATTTCTGTCAACAGGGTGGCATTTCATTTCTTTTGACCAGGTCCACTTCCCCTGTCATACTTTGCTAATGATAGCTTAGATATATATGTAATGAAAAATGCCGAATGGTTAACCACGCATAGTAACAGAAAAAGAAAATGAGCTCAAGAAATAATAGTAGATAGAAGTATTTTGCACAGATTAAAATCTTTACTATTACCTCATGGTAACAGCTGTGAACACATTTCTTGAAAAAGTAAATCTGCTCACAGCTCACACATCAGTAGCAATTTTTTGGTTTGGTTTGGTGTTTGTTTTGTTTTTCTGCTAATATAAGATATAATAAGGAAATCATAGTTCAAATATATATGCTGCTTATTCACTACACAAAGTGATTCTTCTATCAAACTCTTTAGAGGATTTCATAAAGTTTTCCATGGCAACCAACTGTGATGTCACAAAATGGATTATGACATCAGCTGGAAAAGATGCTACAGGAGCAGATGCGTTGTTCAGACACAAAAGCTTGATTTCGCACTTCTGTAACTTCTTTCTTTCAAGGTTTGCAAAGAACTTTCCAAACCTTGAGAGGCTGATTCTGTTTTATTTGAGTTAATAGAAACAAAATTGAACTGTAATTAATTAAAAGACTAATAAAAGCCTGGGAGAGAACATTTCTTCCATGAAAGTTTCAGAAAAGGGGAGCTCCAAGGGGACTGTAATAGAGTTTTTTCTAGGTTGCTCCTCAGGTGGAAGAGGTCTGCAAGCTGGTGTCATGTACTCCAGCCTCATCATAAATTGAAATTTCCACTTTCAGGTACAAGATCCAGTAGGCATCTGGTCACAAGTGATGTCCAAGGCAGCATGTGTTTTCCTATGGTTAAATAGACATAATATAAATAATTTAAACAAGGTAGTGCAATGGGTCAATGCAACCCAAGTCTGTTGGCTTTCCACTTCATGTAATGATAATGTGTTATAGATGTTCAGAGTAACATTTGGTAACAAAGCCAGCCGCTAGTAAATAAGGCTGTTATTATGAATTTTTGTCTCTGATGTTACAATGTCAAAATTGCTAGAGAGCAATAGAGTATAGAGATAGTTTAAGAAAAAACCCACTGCAGTGAGATTATTCATTGAGTGTTGTTGAACCCAGCTCTGGTAGCAGCACCACTTTCTAATGTGAACTTTGTAGCTAACTTGTGTCTGGTTAACTAGTTCCTTCCTTGATCTGTGTGTAGGGGAGGCTGGCTGTTCACGGATGCAATATTTTGAAGCTGCAATCAATTTGTGGATGATAGCCCTATGAATAGTCCCACTGAGAAAAAATTATATGTATATTAAAAGATTTGCAGAACTTATAATATTTAAATTATACCTTGAGGAGAGAAGAATTTTCCATGTGAAATATCTTAATCACAACTTATAACATAAAGGTCTAATATATCCTTTGTGAGAACTGAAAAGCATTCCTTAAAGGAAACAATGGTGT
>JBCJKH010064339.1:0-10012 GCA_039877255.1 Loriculus beryllinus
AGCTAAACAACTAAAGAATGCTATTCAGAAATCAAATTTTTTTCTTAAAGGAAAACAACTCAGCACAAGCACTTCTGGTAGCATAGCAAAAATATATAAATTTTTATCAGTGGAAGAAGGAAACAATCCTAAAGAAGCTTTCATTCTTCCAGTTTTGTATACAGAAGGGAAGAACCCATGCTGCTTTAGTCTGGGGTTCTATTGGTTTCAGCTTGCTTCAGTGACAGATAAGAATGTGATTATTTGTGACAAATGTGAATTTCTTGTAGGTATTTTGTAGAAAAACACAGAGAAGTGACAAGAAATCTCATAGGCATTCAGACCACAGGGGAAGTTTAATCCAGCTTTGAACTACATATAGTTCAGTAGGAGTATACTGAACTCATCCCTGAATGAGATTTAGTTATTTTGTACACAGATTATGATATCACCACAATAAGCATGACAAATGGTACAATTTGTGCTGGAATACTATCGGAACGTTAAAGATCCCTTTCCAGGCATTGCCTCTGGATTTCTAACTTCCTAACCCCATTTATTATGAAACATATATGAGACATCAGAAAGTCCATATTTTAATAGAGAAAACGAAAGAAAAGAAGAAGGAAAAGCATTCAATTAAAATTCCCTGGGAGAAATGCTTCTTCCCAATAAAGACAGAGATACTTGCTGATGTGCATACACACACACACACACACACACACACACACACATTTCTCCATTGCAGAATTCTTAATTGTTTCAGGGCTTTCTTTGGTACAAACTCTTCATGGGCGACCTGACCAATATTGTGTTTTATCAGGTGCTCCTAAGAAGTGCTTAATATACAATCTCTGAAGGATGGATCAAGCAGGTGCAGACCGAAAGCCCTGAGTACAGTGTAGCAAATTGAAAAGTGAAGATATTTGCTGACAACAAAGTTCTTTCACAGGAAAATGTAGGTAAAAAATTAGGAGATTTTTATCAGGCCTTAATTGTATGTGAGAGAATAGAAATACATTTTGCATTTTGAATAAGTTTAATTGTGAGGCATTATATGTGACTTTAAAGGACTTGTTAAAACACTCAAATCTACCCACTGGCTTCAGTCTGAAATAGAATTATTTTGAACTACTGTTGCTTGTTCACTGTAATTTCAGTCCCTTTTGGGCTTTTTCCTTGTGTACAATAACTTGTCCTCATAAAATAGCTATCTGTAACAGGAGGATATGCTGAAGTTGAAAAATTTTAATGAAATTTTAAGCTCGGAAACAGTGGTTGACCGTCTTTTGTGTCAGTTGGACTATGCTCATTGTGGTTATGTGAGTTATAAAACCTATGTTTGGTAACATACTGCCTTTAAGCATTTTGCAAAATTTCTTTTAAGAATAGTTGCACAAACCTGGCTGTCCTGTGTAAAACTGAGCTCAGTCACCCAAACCTCTATTTGACTTTTGGCTAAGTTGATGTAATACACAAAATGAGGCCTTTATATATACACTATATAACTTGTATTTCCATTTGCATAGATACTTTGATTAACTATTTGGTCAAAATCCAAGAGGATTCTTACAGAAAAGTTTAACTGTAGTATCTGTTTAGTAAAAAAAGTAAACTTATTTATTAAGAAAAATAAGCCTTTTATAATTGGAAGTAATAAGTGTGCTTCATGTAATCTGGCAGTAGATGACTGTGCACCCACAGGGCTACTTAAGTTCAAAACCAATTTGGTAATCTTCCAACTCGAAATTACAATAAATTAAGGTCATTTCTCCAAGGAATGACATAAACATTTAAGTAATGGAGCTCCTCTCTTTATGTTGAGTCACATAAGTAAAATTAGAGCCTGCTTAATTACATCTATTGTTGAGTGTTTTGATCAGGTATTTAAATATCTGCAGTGGGGCTCACAATCACATTTCTCCTTACTAAGCTGTAAACATTAAACCCCCAAGCAGTCAGGGCAGGCATATCTGTTCTGCACAAAAGGCAGTGGCAGAAAACAACCTAACTAGTAAAGCTAGATAAAAAAAGAATTATTAGTTGTTTATAGTGGTTTACAGTTTGTTTTGGGTTTTTTTAAAGTATAAAGGTGCAATATATAAAGGTAAGTAGGCATTTTCCTTTCTTTTTCCTCTACGTCTTCATATAATTTTGCAAGATACAGCATATCTTCAAAGGAGAGGCTGATCAGTGTACAATAGTGTGTGGGACCACACAGCTAGATTGTCTTTAGGATTCTCTGGACTCTGAATGTGATCATATGTAAATACTGGCATTTTCAAGTCCCAGTATGACTACATGGAAAAACTCCTTTAGGTACTCAGAATTTGCTTCTTGGCATTTGTTTTAATGTCATCTTTAATCGAACATCAAAGTTATTCACTGACACAAGACCAGATTTTTAGAAATAGGTATTTAAACAACGGAAGTCCTTGATGTATTTTTCATGTTTTAGTCCTGGTAGCCTGACTCTGGCTTATGAGATTTGCAAAGGATTTCTGATAGTGGTACCAGACTATGAAAAATTATTCAGCTTGGGACCACTGTGTGCTTTCTAAGAGAACAAACATGAAACATTTTTGGGGGAGTCTACGCTGAGTTTACTCACTTACTTAGTTCTGTACTTCATGATTCTTCCTTATTTAAGACAGTAAGATCAGAAAATGCTTTCTTGTGGGACTTTGAAAGCTAGAAAGGAAAGATGATACTGCACTGAGCAGATGAGAACGTACTGATGCTGCAGGATTTAATTTAGGCCATTAGGTCTCATGGGCAGTAGATACTAAATTTACAAACACCTATGAACCTCATGAGTTTCATGTTTAGACATTTTGTCCTATTCAGGTAAACTGATATGCAATTAAATTGACTCAAGAAATGCAAAGGACTACATTCAGATGAATTAGTTGAAAAAGCTCGTGCCAACTATAGTTGATGTTGACAAGTGAACTATGGAGTCTGTATTTTATTGAATTTTGTTCAGTTCAATAATGTATGAAAATGACAGGAGGAAATGTATTGAGCTTATACATATGGATGGGACAGTAATTAATGAACATTCTGGGCATAAAAACTACTTAATCATCTTTCTCAGATAATAGTGTTTGATGTTGTTCTGAGAAGTATTTTAAATATAAGCAGACAGTATTAATAAAGCAGTAAAATTAAATTTTAACAGGAATTTTATTCAAGTTCATGGACATGCATTCAGATATCTTCTGCCTATGGACAAGAAATCCATGATTTTCGATGCCTGCATAGCATGACCATAGTTCTAGTCAGTCAGTTAGAAACCTATTATTCATAACAACATATGAATAAGGCAAGACCTCCTACATGCCTACAAGTCTATACTATTATAATTAACATTCAATTTCATGTAGATGAAATTGGATGTTTCTAAAAGTAATTATGCTTTTGCAACATGTTATAATTGGATAAATAACAAGGAAAACTTTTTCCTTTTTATATTCTGTGGAACCAGAAGAGTGGTTCATGAGAGATACTAAAAACACATGAAATCAATTTCTCTTGCTTATTTCACATGGCATTTAATACTTCATTGTATGTTTATAATTAGATTTTGTGAATATGTAAATTATACGAACTTTTAAAAGACATTCTTGTTACAGTTAAGTTTAACTGAGTTAAAATTATTCTTAAAAGCCTCCTTTGCTCTGTACAATAAAGGAAAAAAAAGGACAAAATAAGCATTTCAATCTTGCCCACCAATTTAAAATTTTAAAAATATTTATACTCCTACAACATGTCATTATTAGTGCCTGAAACATGGGGTTTTCAGAAAATGGATGAAAAAAGACTAAATCTACTCATTGTGCAAAGATGATAAAGGACTCTTAATTTACTTAATCCTTGCTTAAGGGTTTTCAAAGTTATTCTTTATTTTATCTCAGTGGTGAGGTACTCACTTCATTGAAAGAAAAAAAGTTTGCCACTGGCTTCAAGAGAAACCAGAATTTCTCCCTGTGAAATGCAGTGTAATGTAAAGACTTCATTTATTTTCTCAATAGGGTGCTTATAAGGTATTAGAGAAGTTTCTCTAGATCTGTACTCAAATAAATTTCACCCACTCAGTATTAAACATCACAATGACATTCTGGGTTCCAGGAACTGAATTCTGCTTTTAGGACTCAGTGAAAACATTCAGGTAACAGGGATTTAAAAAATGCTGCAAATGTGGTTTAGTATCCATTTCAAACATTGATGAACTCTCTTCTGTTTTCAACTTCAGGTCACCTTCCCTTATCTGGCTGAGTGTTCCCACCTGGCTGGATATTTCCACAGATATCCACATGGATCCCTGCCTTGTCTGTCATGTGTTTTTTATGTCAAAGGTGCTGGTTCATCTGAGTCTCAGCAATGCTCACTGGCTGGCATCTGAGTAGAAATGCAAAGAAACACAAAGAAACACCAACATACGTGTAAAAAAGAGAAATGTTTGATTGATGGCGCATCGAAGTTAGTAATACTTTTTACCTGAAGTCTATGTGCTCTCGAGGCAAGTCGTATTAAAAATGAAAACATTACGGTTTGTATTTCTGCATACACAGCACACAACAGTCTTCTCTATCAGGGTAATTTGAAAACGCAGCTAAATGTGATTAGTTCATAGCTTTCTTAATGATGAACTGTGCTTTGTTGTGAGACTAGTCTTTTTCATAGCCAGAGGAGACTAAGATACACTTGAACTTAAGAACATGTTTTATAACATGGCAAATAGTCATGGCTCAGTTCATCTCACTTCAATTTCAGAAAGGATTAGAAGGCTGATTATATGGATTTTGTAGAAATGCTAAAATATAAACAAATTATTAAAACCGGTATTTGCTGAGTATTGGTTGGCTGAGATGTAGTTTCACCTGCCAAAACGGTTGGTTTAGCTTAAGAGTTGCAGATTGTTCCAGTAAACTACAGGAAAGTTTACAATATTTGTTCTACCTTTTCCCTTCCTTCAATATTTCAATATTAAACTGCTTCTGCCAGAAGGAGCTTTTCCATTAGTCTTCTGTGAATATACCCCTTTAGGACAGGCTCATTCAGTTTTGAAAGGCAGGAAAAACAAAACCAGACTAGAACATCTCAGAAAGATCTTAATACCCCTTCTCACTCTGCATGTCAAAAAGTATAAAATTGGTGTCTTGCTTTAACCATCTGTTAGCATTTCTATTAAAACAGCATCTATAGAGCACATTTGTTCAATGCTTTCTCTGTGGCAGATATTGCACCCTATAGTACAATACAATCCTACCTTCAAGAACTTATGATCTTAAGGTCCTAGTCTTGTAATGGATCCCAGTTACCAAATGGAATATAGAAAAGCTTGAAGAAAAGCCCATAATATCCAAACCTAAAGACCTTTGATTGTAGAATTGTAAAAGCAAAAAGCAGTGCTAGCAGCAATAGGAAAGAAAAAAATCAAGCTCCTTGTGTTAGCTTATGACAAAGATCCATTCAGCAGTGTCTAGTGTGCCAGCTACCAGACTAGAGTCAGAGTACTTTAAGCAATTTCATTATAAGCCCTGTTATTGAGAAATTTATAAGACTGCTATAAAACTTCACTCAAGGCTGATCAGTGCCAAAGACCATTCCTTTTCCACTTAAAAATAACCTTTGGCTGCTGTTTATAAATGATAGGGTTGCAAAAGTGGAGAGATTTTCAAAAGCATAAATTGGGATTGGACACCTGTTCTCTGCTTCTTGGCATATCAGTCAATAAATTCAAAACAAAAAGATGAATCAAAAAACTTCTACGCAATTTCTGTGTAGCAAAGCATATATTTTGATGAATAGGAGGAAGTTATGATGGAAATTTGCCTGCATAAATTTCCCCCCCACTGCCCCGTCCCCAAAGGGCTATTTTTTCCAATTCAGTCTTTTAAATTTATAATTAGCTTTCGGATTCTGCTCTTTTGGTGATTGAAACTTTTAAAGGACAAGTTGCTAGAGTTTTAAAATTATCTTCTATAACTTCTCCTTCATATAATTTTATACCTGCCCATACTGTCATTTTAACTGCTTCCTGCTGTGATGAATTGTAATGACTCTATGCCTATGATCACCTGTCAGCTATAAAATATTGCAGTATACATTTTGAAATTGGACAAATTAATCTTTACGTGATAGACTTTTCCACTGTCTTATTTCTTATATACCTCTGTAATATTTCTTCTTCTAATTTTGGCTGCCTTTTAATTAATAAAATTAAATAAGAAAATGTTAGACATAGGAAATTAAATTCCAAGATGCCAAAGGACAGGGTTTGAGTAATGTACACAAAAAGTATGACAAATCAAGGCTCTTGTTGCACCTCTATCTTCAAGGATTTAAGGACAATACAGGCTGTAATATCCCTTATTTTATTTCTTCTTTAGTATGTATAGCAAGTATGTATGGTATTATGAACATTATATGCTTTCTGGGTGTAGTTTCTCCTTTCCATCAACAACACTGCTTTCTAGTGAGGCACATTTGGTCCTTACTGACTTCAACGTAAAAGTTGCCCTTATAAGCACACCGCCCCCTGTCCAAGAACTTTGTCGAGGAATGTGCTGCAAAAGCATAAGACAAAGACACAAAAAAAGAAAGTGTAGCTCCAGATGTGAAGAAAAGGAAAAGGTTATTTTTAGAAAAAAGGGGTTCTGGCCACTACTCTAAAATGAACAGTTGAAAAATAGCAATCTAGTAGTTTTTTAATTCTTTCTTTTCTTTTGCTTCCTTGTATGGAAGATCAAGAGAATGCCAATGGTGAAAGACAATCTAGTAAAAAGGAATGAATGCAAATATATCACCACTAAAGTGATCTAAGTCCTAGGAATACAAACAGAGGACAGGATGGTTTTGCAACTTGGTTCCAGATTTCTGAGTCCTCCGCTTTTTGGGGAGCAGGCTGACTTCTGCTTATAAGGTACAGAGCATCTACATTCTCCCTCTAAAATTCTCAGACACTGAAAGGGAAAATACCATAGAGTTCCCTCTTTGGAGAAGATACAGACACTGTTTAGATCAGTTAAACTGTTAGCCAGATCCAATACAACTAAAGACAGCCTTGAGCCTCCTATTACATCTGATGGTCTTTAGCTCAGAATTCCTAACTAATTTTAGAGGGGAAAAAAGGACCTCTAACACATGTGAGATGAGTCATATCTAGTCTAGCATTGTGGTATTGTTTCCCTCTTTCCAGATATATATTGCTGTAGCCATATAAGGAATAAAGGAGAAATGAAGTTGTTGGATTTTCCTATACAGGTAGTTTATCATTTCATATATTCATGCATTAGTAAATATGCATATACTGTGTGTAAGGATGTTTTGTTGTGACATTAAAATCTTCTTTTTATAATAGTACATCATGGCAGGAATTTTTTTTCTCCATATATGACATGGCACTGAAATATGAGGTGTATGATTTTGTGGGAGAGTAACAGTTTTAACTATATTACATGTTTAAAATCCCAACTGAACATAATATAACTTTACTAGCTCATTTCTCCTGAGGCATCAACACCATTTATCACTACTACTTCCATCTGGCATGTCTGAACTATCATGATCAGCATTTTATGTGGAAATGAAAGCATTCAATATGGTCTCTCTTCTCTAATGCTCTGAGGTCAGATACAATACTGCTGGAGGCCGTGAAGATGCATTTTTATCACACACTTGAGAGACATCCATTTGACATGTTTTATAGTTTTGTAGGTTAAGACTAGCCAAGCTTTTTCTTATTTGCACTGACCTGGCAAGGGGTCATTTGCTGTGATAACAGTCTGAGATTAATTCAAATAATTTTTGTTATACTGCAGTTTTAAAAGTTTGGCACAAGCAGCCAAATATTGGGAAGCTGAAAACCAAATTTCTAGTAAAGACTTTGCAGAGCACTTAGCCAACTGTTTTCTCCCCAAGCAAAGGCTGTATGTGGTTTGCTTAATTTAGCTCTTTGTGGAAAAGTGTTGCTCTCCTTTTCTCACAGAGGATTCATGGAATGTCGGCTGATGACTTAGGAGTATCTTGTAGTTTAGCTTTAAAACTTCAATTCCCGTGTGTGAAAACATACGGCTATTCCTTTTTATACTGCACATTCATGAGTCTGTCTCAATTCCTAAGCCTCAGTAATCCATCATATGAGAAGCAGTATTACCACAAATGTTTTATCATCAGCTCCTTCACAGCCGTTTGTGATCATTTTAAGATAGAGAAGGAAATGTGGGATAAAATATTGACTTTGTAACTCTCCATAGATCACACCACAATCCTTAGTTTCTGTGGAATTCATCCTAATAATATCTCTCTACTTACATAATTTCAAACTCCATTTTTCAGTGTGACATTAAAATGGACCCATTGTTTTTATTGACATTATACATGTCATGAAAAATACAGGTAAATTTAGTATAGACAAGATGTGGTGAGTACATAGGAGTTTTTGGATAATACAAAAACTTATTCTGAGCATTGTCTTTTGTTGCCTCATGTTTTTTATTGGTTGGGTAATATTATGTTAAGGCAACGAATCTTCAAAAAATTGTCATTTACTAAGATGAAAGAGCTGACACATGATGGCAAGCACTGGCATTAGTAGGAGAGGAGAAATTCTTTCTGTAGACTTCTGCTTCCTTTGCTCCTAAAAATCTACTCATTGTCATGCACAGTGGTGGTAAAAAAAATAAACAGTTTCTCCATGCTTATTGATTTTCAATAATTCTGCATTAAATCTAGGGGGCAGTAGATAAAGGGTCAAATTCTAATATCATAGCTAGCATTTTACTCTACTATTGATTTTATACTACTGCAGAAACCGATGGTGTTTTATGATACTATGCTACATGAAGAAGACTAGAATCTTCCTCCACATGTTCTAAAACTGTAATCACATAAATACATTCAGAAGGCTAAAAATAATTTAATGGAAAATGTAACTTAAAAAATGCACACACTGTCAGTGAAATTTGTTCGTTTTTTATTACCTTTGCAAATACCACCTGTTAGTTAGGTGCTGTCTTTTTGAAAAACAGGTAATTTAATTTCTGTGGTTTTCAGGAGTTTCCTAAATGAAAACCATCAGCAGTTACCTGCAATTTGCCTCATGCTTACAGTGTCTACTATGCTTAGAATATAGTTGGAATTAATAGTAGTCCTTCCTTAAAATGTAGTGATGTGAGACTACCCAGGAATTTTTATAGTGACAGTGCTTTTCTACAGTTATGTTGCAACATAGGTCTTCAGTTTAGGAATTCTTGAATATTTTAGCAGATATTTCCAGTATTTCTTTGTAATGAAATCTTGGAATAATTCCTCAGTAGCTTTCCTAAATTCAAGAAATAGTTTCTAATTCTCAAATACATGAGTGCATAGAAAACTGACAATTTCTTTTGTTTTTAGCTACTGCTAAGAGAAAAGCACAAAATATCCAATGTAAACAATCTAGCACAAGTACGAAGAAAAAAAAATACTGTCTTAGTTTTAAGATGTTTGGGTTTGATACTTTTCTGATGGTGTCTGACTCAATTGAATGTTGTCTCTAGCATGCAGAAAGAAACTCAGCACATTAGTGGCAATATGTTGGGTTTTTTCTTGTTTTTCTTGTAATCATCAGCTGATACTGATGCTTACATAGTTACTGTTGGTCATTTGTCTTTCCATTTATGGTCCTTGCTATAAACGTTACAGGTTAACACCACTTTCAAGTCACTGATTTGACTTTGAAAATCAAGACTGTGTTTATATTTTCGGATTAATTATTTGCTGATGCTGCTTTTTCATGTGGGTACCACAAATATGACCAGGAGCAGTGTGAGGATTGCAGAGCCCTGGGAGTGGCAGTCAAGGACTCTGGAGCACAGGTAGATTTTCTCATCAATCCTTCTGGTTAAAGAGAAGGGGTTTGAAAGGATCAGTCAAATCTGACAAATCAACAAACGGTTATGGGACCGGTGCCACACAGCCAAGGGTTCAGCTACTTAGACCATGGGACTTACTTTGAGAAACCTGGTCTGCTGGTGGCTGATGAGGT
>JBCJKH010064345.1:0-10903 GCA_039877255.1 Loriculus beryllinus
TCCCCTTGGCCTGTCCCTACATCCCTTGTCCCAAGCCCCTCTCCAGGTTTCCTGCAGCCCCTTTAGGCACTGGAGCTTCTCTAAGGTCTCCCCTTAAGGAGCCTTCTCTTCTCCAGGCTGAACCTGCTGCTCACACTGCAGGACATGGTCGGTTTCTAGGCTGTCGGCTCTGAGAGCTTCTCATCAACCAACACCTTTGCTGTTTTCTGAGTGCTGGGGATTGATGCTCTGGGCTGTGAGAGCGATGCTCAGATACAGGCTCTGAGCTTTGGGGGAAAGAGAGGCTGCTGATCCCATGGCTGCTTAGGGAGCTGAGGTGCAAAGGGGCTTTGTGTGTAGGGAGGTCGCTGCCAGGCTGCAGCAAGGTGGGAAGCAGATCTGGGAACCTTCCAGGAGCCACACTGCACTCTCCATCCCTCTCAGCTCTAGCCCAGACCTGTTAATGATGTAAGGAGATCAATGGGTGCGGGGGCTGTCCACAGGTTAATGGCCTGCAATTACAGAGGAGTAATTAAAGCATTAGGATCTCTATTGATTGGCACAACTCCAGCGATCCAAACTCCTCCAGCAAATGGGTGCAGGCAGGAGGATGCCTGTGATGGAGCAGGGCTGGTCCCATCTCCCTTCCTCGTGCTCAGCTTGCTCCGTTCTCAGCTTCCTGCTGCTGTTTTGGGCTGAGACTGGGAGAAATTGGCCATAACCCTTCCCACAGACCTCACCTGGGGTAGCAGGCACCTTTGTTGGGCAGGAGGAGCAGGGTTGGAGCCTGACCCCCACCTATAGGACCAATGGAGGGAGACCCAAGAGAGGTGATGAGCCCAGCAGAGGGAGGGGGCCCTGCCCTTTGCCCCCTCTCCTCTGTGCTGTCAGCAGCTCTCTGAGGGTCTCTCTGCAGGGGACAAGGGCATCGGTGGCCTCTTGGCTGCTCCTCCTGGTGCAGGCATGGATTGAGACCACGGTGATAGCAGCTGGGGGGGGGGCAGCAGCTCTGAAAGGGCTCCCTCGGATGGCTCTTAGTGCAGTAATGGCCAAGAGGCTGGAGCTGCCTCTGGGAGGAGGAGGAAGAGTAATGGGATGAGTCTGCATTGATCCAGTGCTGCTGCCCCACCAGGCGGGCAGAGGTCAGGGGAGATATGGGTGTCGTTACTGTGCCATAAAAAAGAGGAGTGCTAATGCATGTGTCTCCCCCCATATCGATTGCAAGGATGAGGGTGGGTCCATTGTTGCCTGCTCCTGGATGATAAAAATACTATGTCCTATGGGAATGCTGGAAGGAGCTGCCCGCGCAGCCCTTCATGAGGCTGAGACCTTGTGCTGTGGGTGCTGGGAAGTGGTGCCTTTGTACTGGAGGAGTCCTTGGGCTCCAGGTAGCTTGAATTCCTCTACCCAGGGTCAAGTCAATTCCTTCTTTATCCTCCCTTAGGGCAGGGGCAGAGGGCAGCTGATGCCTCCGGTGCCCTGGGCTCCTACAAGGGGCAAAAGGTGCTTTTTTGCTCTCTGCTGTTGAAGGAAATGGTGGGGAGGGGGTGGATGGAGCCCTCGCTGCAGCGCTGGAGGAGGCAGCATTAATGCTCTCATCCTATTAGCGAGGGCTGCAGCAATTACATCTTCATTAGCCAGATAGACTCTGCCAGTTCCCCCTTCCTGCAGCCCATTCTCGACAAGGCTTTGCACCAGGGAGCCTCTAAGAGCACTTCAGAGCCTCAGGGGCAGGAAGGGGCTGGAGGGTGCAGGATCAGCCCTAGAGAGGCATCACTCACTGCTGCAGGGATGCGTGGGTCAGGAAGGGAGAGCTGGGTTAGACCCTGCTGCTCCCATGGGCCATGAGAGCCTCAATGATGGTCAGTGAGGAGGTCGGGGCTCCAGGAACAGGCAGCGCTGCTTTGCGGGGTGGTTCTAGGGCTGCTGCAGCAGCTTCCCCTGGTGCGAGCTGCCAGAGGTGAGCGGGAGGCCTGGCCTGGGTTTTGAACAATGTTTTATTTCATGTTTAGTGTTCTCTATACAAAAAACTCCAGTCTGTTCTGTATTACAGTGATTCAAAAAATGCTGTCTGAGTATTTTGGCCTTCGTTCGTCTCATGCAGTCGGTTTAGAAGTCCTTAGATTCAACACCTTTTCTTCCATAGTCCATAAATCCTCTTGCTGTAAACTGTTAATTTTACAGCCTCAGCTGTACGTTTCCCATTGGAACAAGTGGGTTAACGCAGAGGTGGTGGGGTTTGTGGTTTTTTTTTTGCTTTTAAAACAGAAAAGGCAAATAAATACACAGAACAGTTGAGAACAACCGGGAGGTTTCACAGAGAGGATGGATGGGTCGTGAGATATTTACAACTTAAAAAGGAATGAAACAGCCCAAAACTTCCCTTCTCATGTGAGCAGGAGGAACAAACACCGAGAACTGGACTGCAAAGGAAGGACTTTGCTCTGGGTTTAATGGGGGGTTTAGACTGGGTTTGACGACCCAAGCCCGATGCCCACTTGTGAAGGACGTGGAGAGACAGGCGCTGCTGGGCATGGGGAGCTACTGATGCGTTGGGTTGTTAGGACCAGAGAAGCTTTGTTATTCTCGTTAATAAAACAGGTCTTAGTGCAAGAACTAGAACGTGGTCTCCTCTTTATGTTCCACAAGGTTTGCTTATTGCTGAACTGAAACGGGTGCTGCTGGCACACATCAAGCCTGGTACAACGAGGTGCAGGTTGGACCCGCAGCTCTGCTGGGACCTGCGCACTGAGGAGAGGTGCTGGGACGTGCCAGGACGACCGGTGGCATGGATGGAGCAATGCTGCGTGCCAAGGTAAGGCACAGCGAGGGGCTCCAGTGATGGCTGATGCCGTGCACCCATCCTGCTCCCCCAGCACCACACACAAGTGAGTGTAACACATGGACTCGGGGTCTGTCATTGCAAGAAGGAAGCGTTGCGGGGGGGTGTTGTCGGGACATCACGACTGGATGGATGCAGCATCACTTCAGGGGGAATTGGAGCAGCCTCAAGGTCACAGAAGCACAGAAGTGTCCTCTTGTGTCCCACATGTGTGCTCCTCTGGTTCATAGCACGTGCAGGGCTCCGAGCAGCCAAAGGTGCTGTGCTGGGGAGGTGCAGGCTGCATCCCTGTGCTCGGGTGCAGGTGGCAGAGTCTGGGTCTTGTTTCTGGAGGAGTTTTTGGCTCAGACCCGTTTAGAAAAAGGCTCAAATTTGCACGCTGGGAGGTGGACCCAGACTCTGCTCTCCCCAGGCTGATTTTGAGCCTGTCTCTTTGCTTGTTAACTGTTGGTGCCTGATTTAAACCCTTTATAGAGAAGTATCTTCTGCAAAAGGCAAAGATGAGGCTGTACGGATCCCAGAGAGGGATGGGCAGCCCTGGGATGGAGACTGAGCCCTTAGGAGGGCTCCAGCCCTTGGAGCTGGTACAGACCCCCCTGAGCATCTCTGCTCACTGTGGGGGTTACGCTGTAGGCAGCAGTGGAGTTGACCAGCCTATACCTGCTGGAGAGGGGCAGCTGGGGATGGGGAAGCAAAGTAGCTCTTATGGGGTGATACCAAGGACAAGCAGATGCAGTCACTGGCACGGAGCACATCCAGACAGAGGTGTTCCTTGTGCAGGATCTCCATCCCTCTCCTAGCGCTCAGTGGAGGCTCCCTCGGAAGCGTGGCTGTGATGCCCCTGTGGGGTGAATGCGTTTTGGGGTTGGTGTGGGGTCACCCTGCAGTGGTTTTGGTGGTTGGAGCAAGCCAAGCGCTTTGCTCCCGTGATGCAGTAACTGCACGTGCAAACGTCTACTGCATCTTTAACAAAGGGAGGAAAACACGTGAAGCTGAGGATGAGTTTTGGACTTGGAATTCCCTTTCGGCTCCAGAACTTTGGGGGAAGCTTCAAAGAAATGTTGAGCCTTTTACTGCACCTTCTGATTTCTGAGTGATTTTTACACCAGGCGAAGGTATGAGGCTACACATAACTGACATTGAGGTTCCCCAGGTCCTCTGCAGGCATCTCCTTCCTTTTCTGGTTACTTAGCATGGTTATAGGACTCTGTCACTGTTTATGAGGCCTTTGGGGGCAAGGGCAGGACTGGCTGGGCTGAGGTCAGCTCCTTCCCTCCCGAGACAAGCACTGCAAAGGGGGAAACACTTCATTTCCAAGAGAGGTTTGCTTAGGAAAATGGTGGTTAATGACAGGACAGAAACACAGGCTTTAATATAAATGGCACGTAATACAGATACATGACACAGACTGTCCTGCTTCCAGGAATGCCTGACCAATTCCTTGAGGTTTGGAGGTGTTGCGTGGTAGCCAAGGGTCTTGTGGTCCCCATTAGCGGTTGGTCCACAAAGCAGCGAGGCTCTGATGTGCGGGGTATGATGGAGGTGCCCAGCTCCAGCAGCAGAGGCTGTTCCACAGCAGAGGTCGTTTCTTTCTCTCCTCATTTCCACTGATGCTTGGGAAGGGTTTTACACCAACTCGACCTTGTAAGCAGAGCCATAGGCTTGGGAAGTGGCTGTCGCCGTGCCCGGGGGCTGTGTTAAGTTTGGCCCGATGTGTTTGCTTAAAACTGGAGTACAACTGCTGCATGTCCTGGGAATGGGCTGGGAGATGCCTCCTTAAACCAGACCAGTGGTGAGTGGCAGCAGCAGAAATTGGCTTGTCTCATGAATGGGTTTACACTGATGGTAGCAGCGAGACGCGTGGCTCCTGCTCTGTAAGGTGACATGGATGGAGGACCCTGCAGATGGGCTCCTGTGCGGTGTCCTGTGGTAGCAGGAGCCCCCCTGGATCTAGGACGAGGTCTGTCTGTTAACACCAGCCTAACCCCTCCATGCTCCTATGGTGTAGCTCCTTTGCTGTTGGGTCTGCATCCAGCCCTCTCCTGTTTGCTCTATGGGGTCCAGCAGTGTTGCTGGCTGGGTCCGGGCTCTTCCCCGAAGGGCAGGATAGTTGTGCCATTAGCAGCTTAAAGAATGTGGCAAAGTCCCATCTCAACAATCCCTGTTAGTAGTATTCTTGTTAGCAATATGTCTTCAGAGCAAACCAGCTTGAAAGCTAAAAGAGGAATCGCATTAATCCTATTGCGTGTAATCCGTTCTGCCGAACAAAAACGCCCTCCTTGGAAACAGAATGAAAGCAAAATCCATCCGACCATCACTCCATGCAGGAATCTGCTCTCTCTCAGCAAAGGTACCTTTGGTTTTCAAAAGTGCAGGAAGTGGGAGAACACACATGGCACTGGCCACTCAGCGCGGTCTGTCATCAACTGCCTTCCGCAAGGATCCGTGCGCTGGGAGCTGCCCAGGCATCCATCCTGCTCCTGCGGCTCGGAGCCCAGCGTTAGGGGCGCGTAAGCGGGTGGGGGAAGAGGATCAGTTCATTAAACCTCACGGGAAGTCCGAAGCTGTGTAAGGCATGAGGAGGAGCGCTCCTACCCGAGCTGCGCGTCACCGGGTTAACGTACATGGCGAGTTCTCTTGATGCGTGAGTAGGACAGAGGAGGGGAGGCTGCTCCGGAGCTCGCTCCTGGAAGGGTCTCGATCAGGGTGGTTGATGGAGAGGGGGAAAGGCCACTGTCAGAGATGAGGAGGGGTGTTTAGTGGAAAACACTGTAGAGCTGGCTCATCCCTGGTGCCTGGGGAAGACATGGACCTCGGGTCCTGCCTCCCTCCCTGGCTCCCAAAGGATGCACATCCCTGAACTGTGCAAGCTGCTGATGGGGAGCTGCGGGGGATCCTCCACCCAATCCCTTGGGTGCTTCTCATCCTGGCCTTTGATTCAGTCTGGTTTTCAATACGTGATTTCTGGTCCCCTCATCCTATGTTAATACTGGTCCTGCTTCCACTCCCTCTTTGCTACATAAGATACATGGAGTTGCCTTTAAAAGAAAGCAGGCATGGTCTGGGGAAAGTTCCCCCTGCCAGTTCTTACAAAGCAAAGACTAAACCCAAATGGTTTGCCTACAATTACCCAGGCAAGCGATGCTGTTCTCCAGGGTTCGGGGGGTGAGCGGCACCTGAATGTCCTTCCACAGATCCCACAAGCTCTTCTGCAGCCTCTTGTCTCTGAGGATGCTCTGGAACCCTGTGAAGGGGGGTGAGTGTCCTCCCCATGGGCTTTACAGTGGGGATGGATGGCAGAGCCTCGGCATCAATGTGAGTTATAGTGCCAAGGGAAGTGGTGGGAACCTGCCCTTCCCTGCATAGGTGCTGCTGGATCTGTTGGGAAGGAGGTGGCGGTGCTGGCAGCTTGGGAGAGGCTGTGGGCAAGGTGCTGCCGTGAGGATGGACATCTCAGTCACACAGTGCCGTGGTGTCGCTGCCCAAAGATCCTCTGCTTTCCTCCTGTCGCGCATTTCTGCTGCTCACCCCTTTCCCCTCCCCAGACTCACCTTTTGGTTTCCGTCCCCCCTCCCCTCTTATCTGAAACCTTCCTGTAGAGATTAAAAAGAAGAATTGTTAACTCCCAAAAAGAACCAAAGGGGCCTTGGAGGGGGGGGGGACGGGGGGACCTGGGCAGCCGAGCGCACCCCATGTCCCTCACCAGGCTGGCTCGGGGTACTGGGACCAGCCCTGAAGCTGGGGTGCAGCTCGAGCATCCCGCTCCTCCAGCCCCTGTGGCTCAGCCCAGCTTCCAGCTACAGCTACAACCCATCCGTGCCCCGGGAGTCCTTGCTGTTTGCGTGTTTGCTAAGGAGAAGATGGCATCGGCAGCCCCTGGGCTGCCTTTTGCTTGGGGTTTAAACTTGGTTTTCTATATTTTTTTTGTGTTTTTTCTTATCATTGTTGGTTGCTTCATTCACACGTTGCTGTTGGAGGTGGCGGCGGCTGTTGTTTAACCCCCATCCACTACAAACACCTCCAGCTCTTTGTGGGTTCAGTGCCTTGCGCTATGCCAACGAGTAAATAGCATTGACTGGGGAGGTGGCTTCCGAGCTCTCGTTGCCTTCGGTCTCCTCTTTGTCCTTCTTCACCGTGTACTGGCCGATAAAGGAGCCGTCCTCATTAAACTGCCCTTCTCCCCCCTCTCCATAGTCCACCAAGCTATCGTCACTCTCCTGCTGCTTTATCGTGCCGTCCAGGGAGGTCTGGCTGTTGGGCAGGGGCTTGTTGTCTTCATCGCTGGGTAGCAGAAGACAGACAGACACCGTTAAGGGTTGAGAACAGGGCTAAGAACCTTCAGCCAAGGTCTGGATATTCAAAAGATAGATCCAGTGTGCGCACAGACGGAGCAGAGCCCCCAGATGTGGGGTGCTCTGGGGGCAGACAGCGAGTCATGGTGTGTCTGACCCATGTATGAAGGCTGGGAGGCATCCTCCACATAGGAGGAGTGCTGTGGTGGGTGTTTCTGCAAGCCCAACCTTCATGGGTTTAGTTTATAGAAAGCAGTTGTGGGGTTTTATCCTCTATTACATACAATGCTTAGATCAGTCCAACTGGATGCATGTTCTAAATATCCTTCCCTTGCCATTGCTTATATTCTTAGGATTTTAGCTGCCCTTGGTGGAACCTGGTTTAGTGAGGTTGGCTTCCAGGTTTCCTTGCATAACCCCCCCAACTTGGCTGTTTAGATAGCTACATGCAGTGGGGAGTGCTCTCAAAGCACTGGGAGGGGGCATGTATAGGATGCCAAGTTCTGTGCAGCTTCCAAAACTCATGGGAATTTACCTTTCCAAGCTTATTTCTGAGCATCTAAAGCTTGTTTGCTCAATTCTTTCTCCTTTTCTCTTTTTCACTCAAAAGATTAAGCCAGGTCACTGTAAAATAAATAGTCTGACCCACAGAAATAATCCCCAACCCTTTAAATAAACCCTTTTACCAAAGAAACAGGGCAAAGCTGTTTTCTCTCTGGAGGGCAAAGGCTGGTATCTCATCAATCCAGATAACGTTGTGTGAAGGATGAGAGTGGGTTGCTATATATAAAAGGTAATTTTCATATCAGCTCGTCCTTATTTCATCTTTGATCTTGGGGCCAGCATGCAAATTGTGTGTTATTCCTTAGGGTATCACACATGTACCTTGTATTTGTCCTCCCGCCTCCATCCCTGACTCTCTATTGGGGTTGGTTTAGTTCTGGACTCCGAAGCATCACAGTCGACTCTGTTCCTTCATTTCCCTTAAACCCAGTGCAAGTGCAGGGCTTTGATTGCAGCCTTTGGTAGTCAGTGCCCACACAAAGGTGTTTGCTTCCCACAAAGGCACGAGAGGCACTTTGCTTGGGCCAGGGAGCAAACCCCTCTTTAGCTGGGGAAGGCATTAAATCTCTCTCATGCCATTTAATTAATGGCATCAGCTCTGTACAGTGGGGGAGGAATTTGGTATCCCACAGTACAACATGCAGCTTTCTCCTGTATTTCCTTCTATCAGCACTTTGTGGATTAAAGCAATATCACAAAACCCAATATTTGAGGCCTTGTGTTAACTTGGCATCACAATAAAACATAACTTGTTAGCTTGGAAAGCAGCTTCTTTTATGGGGGTGAGGAGGAAGAGAATTCAGCCTGCAAGCAGGGCTGCCAGTTAGAAAGCCTAATAAATGCCAAGTAGAGAGTGGCAAAACCCAGCTCCCTTCATTTGCAAACCTTTCCCAAGGTTTGGGCTTTGCTTAAAGGGGGGGGGGGTTTGCTTGTGCCTTTCTTGCACATGCCCCTGGTTTTACCTCTCTCTTAGTGTTTATCCTGTTAGTACATTAGGAGGGTGAAGCAGATAGGCATCAGCAGCTTGATGCATTTTGATGCATTATAACCCTGTTAAGATTTCGGGGTGGGGAGGGGGAGCTGATGTGTGTGTTAGAGAACCAGAGCACCCAGATGAAAACCATGGGGGAAACATTGTCCTGAGCTGCATAAATCATTGAGGAGGGGGGAGGCTTGAGCCAGGGCTGAGACCAAGAGCGGGCAGGTTGTTTAGGATCTAAAGGCTTTTGGCTTGTGTCCCTTGCCACCATCCTCTGGGTGTCTGGCATCAGGGTGAGAGCACCAAGGGCATCATCTCCAGGTCCAGCTCTACCAGGAGGGATGAGCTACTCGAGCATGAGGGTGCCCAGCATATCCCAAGCAAGAGGTGCATCGCTGGACATGGGGGTACCCTCCGATGCCAGCAGGAGTTGGAGGGATCTTGTTTACTGTGTTAGGTGGAGGCAGGTACATGGGAATAGGGAGGGGGAGGTAATAGTTTCAGCTCTAAAGAAATAAATAGCTCGAAGGAAGGAATATAAAGAAAAAGCTAAATGTGCCGGACTTCTGGCAGCACGTGGTCCTACCTTTCAAGAGACCTTCATGGTCCATGTGGATAGACCAGGTGAAAAGGAGAAGAAAGAATGGGAATAAAACAGAGAGAAGCAGAAAGAGCCTGATCAGAGAGAGATATGATGAGCTCTGCATTTACAGGGGCAGTGCTACAAACCAAACCGTCTGCATTCCTCATGGAGCTGATTGCCTCGTTATACCAAATGGAGCAGGTTTCATTGGGGCTTCCCCTGGAAAGCTCATGCAGAGCAGCAGTGGGTGATGCAGGTGGGCTCCTCACAGAGGGCTTGTGGTTGAAGTCCATTAGCTGGGGACCAGGATGTGCAGTGGGACAAGGGCCAAGTGAGGGGGTTGCTCAGTTTCCCCTCCAGTCTTGTGCTGGGTTTCCTTGCTATTATCATGCACGAGTCTTGTGTTATCTATTGACAACCTCCACCTCCCCTGCCTGCTTCACCAGACCTCTCTCACATGGGTGGCTTCATGTCCTCCTGTCTCAATGCCTGCTGGGATGGTCCATTTGGGACAAGCTGGCACTGCCTCCACCATGTAACCTGTGCCATGGGTTATCCTGCATCTGAACTGGAGCTCAGAAGCTAAAACCACTCAAGTTTCCCTTCCCATTGGCCAGGGTTTCCAACTGACTCCCCCATGAGCAGCTTAAACATTTGGTATAATGAGGCACAGTCACTGGCACAGAACATTGGCCAAGGATAATGGTTTCCTGCTTTGCAAACAACCTTCTCAGCTTAGCCTCTGCTCAGGAAAACCATTATTCTGTTAGTGGAACAGGAAGATGTGACAGTATCTCTTAATTATAGGCTGCAGAGATTTGAAAGTTGCATGCATGGGGCATTAAGGATGTGAGATATGATGAGAGCGTATCAGACATGCTATGTGGAGGTGGGAAGGGAAACCAATGAAGAATTCATGTCAGCTCAATTCCTGTCCTTGCTTGAAATACTAATTGCTACCCTCCTTGAGCCTAACATCACAATCAGGTTGAATCTTAAATCAGCCAACAGGGTTTCATCTCAGTCCTTCAGGTTCACCTTCCTTTGTGCCTCCCATTACTTCTCCCATGAAACCTGTTGTTCCTGAGAAGGATGGGGCAAAGCTAACGGGTGGTTGGGGACTGGTTTTGGTTGTTCTTGCTTGACATCTATGGGATGGCGTGATTGGAAATGCAGGAGCGTCTTGGAGCTTTCTTGTTGCCCTTCTACTGACCTCTGCCTTCAGCTTGCAAACTTTGGGAATAGGGCTGTCAATGGAAGTTTGAGCTTCAGCCAAGCAGAAGCTGCTGTGTGCTGGGATGGGGGATTTACCCCGTTCCTTCCCACTGCCTGGAAAGCAATGACCTTGGATGGTGCCTGGGCAGTAAACGCAGCATTGAAGACTGTCTCAGTGCTGGCAGCCATGCCAAGAGCTTGGTTTTAATTCTATGCAACAGAAGTGGTCCCCACGATGCAGTTGCCTTGGGAGTGGTGCAGTGAGGAGGTCTGGCCTGCAGCCACCTCAGCGGGCTCTGGAGCAGCAAGTCTCTGAAATCAGTGGGTACAGGCAGGAGCTTGGCTGCAGAGACCTTGTCTGAGGTGCAGGAGATGGGGCTGAGCCCATAGGGTTGGGTGTGAGCACCTCCTGGGTGAGGAGAGCTTCCAGGTTCTCTACGTGGCATTTG
>JBCJKH010064346.1:0-15645 GCA_039877255.1 Loriculus beryllinus
TTCTGAAACAAATACACAACAATATACACTGAAATCTCTACCTATGGGACAGATACTCAGACCGAGCTTTCAGCTCCCAAATTAGGATTCCCAGCAAGTGCGTTATTAGTATATAATCTTTGTACTGCAATATAAGGTCAGATAACAAAGTTGGACATCAGCAGACTTTTTTCTTTTGTCCTCATTTTCATCAGATTCTTCCTACTCCAATCAAACACTAAGATGCTACAGTCATCACATATTATTCTTCAGTTAGTATCTCTGGACATCAGTATTTAGAAGTGCTTACTTATTTGGTTACTTCCTGTGTGAAAAAAACACAGAATTTTTTGGTAATATCTATGTATGTTCAATCTGCTTTCCTTGGAGTATCAGACATACTTTACTGAAAGTACTTCAGAAAGAATTTGTGGTGGTGACCAAACTTATTTCCAAACCAGTGTAAACAAACTTGCGATAACTGTTATAAATGAGGGAAACAAATGTCCCAGTCACCTTTGTTTTGCTTTTGCAACATCCATACTAAAAAAAAACAAGTAGTTGGAAAGCAGACCATAGAAATAAGGGAGAGACTAGTGTTAAAACGAATAAAGTCTTGAATGTAAGCAGAGCAACTTTGTGTTTTCTTTTCTGTAACTCCTCCTCTTTACACAAGGAATGTAAAGCAAGAAAGCATTTATCTGTGTTTTTCACAATGCCATTTCTTGCTTTCACAAGTGCTACTAACAATATTGTGTTGCCTTATTAATCTATTTTTTGTGAAATTCACTGGGCATCTTAAAGATCAACTTTCTCTAATCTAGCTACAGAACTAAGGTTATTTCAAAGTGCAATTTAACTGCATTCTCAGAAGAAAGCAAGTGTTAGTTTAAGCTCATTCTGCCTTGCATTACTATGGTAAGGTAGACAGCTACTTTAGACCTTTGAACAAAACGTATATTGACAAAAAAACCTTAAATAATTAAGCCCTGCACCAAAAGCAAGAACGGATCTCTGGAATGAAGGACATGCAGATAAAAAACAGGCAACAGAAGAAAAAAATGAGAACACAAATAGGAAGCTTTCTAGTAGTGCCAACTGAAAAGAGCATTGCAACCCCAGATTTCAATTCAACTACTAATTTTTTCATAAGGACCCAATAAAATCCAGAAGAAACTTGAACACAATGAGAAAAGGAAAAAAGAACACAGAGAAAACTATAAAGAGCAGGCAGTTCTATTATCCTCAAGAGAACAATCAAGTTCAAGTAAAAACCTCAACATTTAAGCTAGTCATCCCCATTTTTCTGCGATTAGAAACAGAATGTCTTGAAAACAATTCCACAGATTACCTGTCCATTCGATCTCTCATCTGAGCTTATGTGCCACCTCAGCAGCTATCATATTGATTTCGATAGATAAAATATATTTAAATTTCAAATGTATAGAAAACTTGTTTTCCACAACAAAATGCAGATATCTACTGTTTTGAACAAAAATAAAAGCACACACAGTGAGGTGAACACCTCGCTTTTTGTTTCTCTTTAACCTCTACTCAACTTCTGCCCTATCTGCTTTTACTCAAAGTTTTAAAGCCACATGTTTTCTCTCCAGGATAACATTCAGTCCTTGTATCTGTGATTTCCTCTGCAAGACAAAAATCAGTCCTTAAGCTTACTCATGTTCATAACCAAAATACACACAGGCAAATCCATGTGCCTCCTACTATTTGCATTTAGAACTGACAGAGATGCAACAGAGAGAAAGTACATTGAAGCCTGTAAAAGAGCCAAAACCCTCAAAAGTTTAGAGGGACCTGGGAAATGAAACAGCTTAGCAATACAAAAGAGGAATGCCAAGGAGTTAGGTACAAGTTTGTGAGGATCTTCATGTGCAAGTAAAGAGGCTCCCTAAAACTGTTCTTCATTGTAGCATCTTTCTTCCCCCCCCCCCCCCATATTTTCACTGCATTCTCCTGCTTCTTAGAAACAGAAATTAGGCAGTTTCTGTTCACATCTGCTGAGCCAAAGCTCAGCCACACCTTTCCAGGAGAATCTTGAGAGTTAGCTTACACTCCCCTTCAGCTGCTTCCTCTCTTGTCCATTAATGCTCACACAGCATCTTCAGATATAGCCCAACATCATTCTCATTCTGTGAACACAATCCATAAAGCTGCTCCCCTCCATAGAGTGACAACCATGACTAAGGCTTTATGATGAAATTAGTACTCCATGATATGGCAAATTCAACTTCTTATTTTAAGAGAAAACAGAGTAAGAAAATGCAGACTGAAAAGGAAATTCTCATTTCCAGGATTCTGGAATGTAATTATTTTTGTTCAAGTTATTTGAGGCAGACAGGATAAACAAAATGAACAGTCTGCACCTGAAAGCACTAGAAGATGTGCTAGTAGGCCAGTGCTTCAATGAAATGTAAGGTTTAAGTGAATGTAATGTGTCTTCTATGATGAAAAATTCTTAATAACCACTGAAATATTACTTTTTTTCCCCTCCTTGGGTAAATTACAGGGAGTTTAAAAAGACTGTGTTTTACAAACACAATCCGTATGTTTAATTCTTTTGGGGTTTTAAATTAGTGTTTTAATCACTGTGGCACGTAACTATAACATGCTTTGCTTGAGTCTTAGTGCAAAAAAAAACCTGATCAACAGCTTTTATTGAGAAATCCAAAATTCCTAAGTCTGAAGAGGTCAGATGTACGAAGTAGAAACTTTTTCTCCCCTCAAAAGAAGATGTAAGAATGCAAAGAGTAAACATTCTCAGACTCTTAGACAATGCTATTTTAATAGTAAATATAATTTTCATCTTCAGCCACCAGAAACATTTTCATGCATGATCAGAAGCCAAATATGCAATTACTTTTTTTTTACTATGCAATTTGTGAAGATAACTTGTCAAATCAGTTACACAACCTGTAATACATGCCCACTGAGTGCCATTAGAACTTCCCAAACCAGCGCCACTGTTCCATCTACTCAGCGATTCTGTGGTATACCAGTGATGAAAAGCAGTAACACTGTTTATCTGTACCCAAGTATTTAATTAAACCAGTTCACTAATTTCTTAAGGTTCTTCAACAATTACATGATTTCTTCGAATACCGTAACAAGAATGTATTACAAGCATACATGGAACCTCTGAAAATCAGGACATTAAATTTTGTACTTTTAACATTAGACCTGAAATCCCAGATCAACCCAAGAGAATTTACATATTAAGTTAGTGTCTTTCCCTCATCCACCGTTCACACACCAAAAAAAAGCACACAGCTAAGGAGAGTGCCCTTTCCTCAACACAGATTTAAACTGGATCAATACACATATTTAAATACCTTGTAAATAAAATTTCAGTACTGTAAAATGGATTATTTTGTAAGAGTTGCTACTGCTATTTTCATATGTCTTAATTTTACCAGTTATAATAGCTGTGCATTTCATGTGTGTGTACAAATTAAATCAAAGTATTATACACTCAGGCATTTTCTCACATGGAAATCTGAGCTCTGATGTTCTTATTCTGAAGCTAGCAAAATACTGTGTATAGTTTTGAAAGTTCATCAAAACAGTGCAACCTCCTGATAAGACAAGCCAGCCGCTAAATAAATACATTAAATTAAAATACCCAACTAACATAACTAAAATATACTGCAACATTAGATGAGATTTCCAAGCAAACTGATGCACATAGCCATGCATACATAGCAGATGTGCCCATCAATATTACACCAACATCTTTAACCACCATCTTCTGCAGTCTTTTGTCAGACCAGATATACCTACGCTATAACTCAGGTCATCAACAATATTCTGGAATCTCTTAAGCAAGGCACAAAACATACAGAATCATTGAATGGTGAGGGCTGGTAGGGACCTTAAGATCATTTAGTTCCAACCCCCTTGCCAGGGACAGCAACACCTTTCACTACACCCGCTTGCTCAAAGCCCCGTCCAACCTGGCCTTGAGCACTGCCAGGGATGGAGTATTTGCCACTTCTTCAGACAGCCTGTTCCAGTGCCTCACAACTCACAGTAAAGAATGTCTTCCTTTTATCTAAACTAAGTCTCCCCTGTCTAAATTTTTGAAGTTCACTGTGTTTTGGGGCACTGATCAACTCAACAATAAGTATCTATATTTCCACTGCTGGCACATACCTTCCTTCCACCACAATCAACCACGTTTCCCTTAACTAATCTTTCTGACAAACACTTTTCTTGCTCCACTATAATCAGATCAGGATCCAAGATGAAGAAATTGCTTGTCTGGAGAGGAGAGTTCTATAAAGGCACAGAGAGACCATTACAATGGGTGAGACAGACTCTTACAGAAGATGGGTTAATATCTAGCACATCTACCTTGTGACAAAGGAAAATAAATTATTATAGGTCTGGGAAAAGGAGCATGTAATTTACAGGGTTTAACTTTGTGCCTCTCTTGCCTTTGTGGGTTTGAAACCGACAGAACAGCAACATATGGTGCAACTGCTTCATAACAGACTTGGCATAGTCTCCAAAAGTCAGCAGGTACACATGAATATTGGTGAGCCTCTATAAGGAGCTTTTTATTTCATTTTTCAAATGCTGCTCAAGTGAAAGAGACCCATTCTGTCAGGCTTGAGTATACTTAGCACCTTTCAGTCAAGGTAAGATTCACAATGCAGCTTTTCACTTCCAGTAACAGTAAAGGAAGACTCACAAGAAATTTCCATTGCAGAAAAATCCATTTGTAATAAACTTCTCTGTAGAAAATCTATGTGGGGAGCCCGCGTCTTAGTAAGACATCAAGAAGAATTTCTATTGCAGATAAATTCTCAAAAACCCAAATTCCACAGCTTGCTTAGTCAACTTTATGATCAGAAAACAACCAAAGGATTGCTTTACAGAAACTTCATATTGCTTAAAACTCCCACACTGAGATTTGGCAGTAGTTAGCCATCTACTTTTTGATTAAAAAAAACCCAACAAACCAAACCAAACAAGAATCTAAGTGGCAATTTTGAATAATAACTCCACTGTTAGCAATGTACCAGCCACCTCCACGGCACCTACTCATTTACCAGTCTCCCAATTACCTACTTTCATCCTGCAGGTTATGTAGTACCTTATTTATATTTAAAATGTATAATTTCAGGTGGATGATCAAGGTATCTGCAATACAGCAATATCTGTGCATTTAGCACAGTAACAACACAGACTTTAATACACTTTCCCAGCTATTTTATTTAAACAACACTCAGTGGTTAGGTTCAAAAAATTTTTGGATGCCTGTTGCTGTGGTTTGCAGAAAACACTCATTTGGAGCCAACCAAATGTTTTAAGAGACACGCTGCTTATGCTACTGTGAATGTGTCTGTATCCTTGAAAAAGAAAAGCAGCTGCAGGAGCAACTCCTGCTTCCATTCTCTGCTAACAAGAGTTTCTTCTTTTCTGTCTGTGACCTAGTACACACTGGGTACTGTGACCTAGTACCACACATTTAATTACATCACTCATGTGAAAAAAGGGGCAAACAGTATACAGAACACTGATGACAAATCTGAAAAACCGACACTGTTTTTACAGTCCCTTCCCATGTAAAGTACATAGACCTTTAAAGAGTTATTATGACTTAAATCACAAGGGATGTTTAAAAGCATAGAACACAAAAGCCTTCAGGCAAATACTTACAAGAATGTCATTAAATTTTCATCAGAAATGACTACTAGAAGAAGGGTGAGATTTATGACAGTGCTCTTAAAATGCAAAGTAAGTTAAAGTGTGTACCCATCTTTTCTCGAAATAAAAAGGGAGCCACTGAATTCCTGCTAGAGTACTGGCTTTTCACAGAATCATAGAATAGTTAGGGTTGGAAAGCACCTTAAGATCATCTAGTTCCAATCCCACCCTATACCATGTTCCCCAAGGCTCTGTCCAACCTGACCTTGACCACTGCCAGGGATGGAGCATTTACCACTTCTTTGGGCAATCTGTTTCAGTGCCTCACTTTCAGTAACTGTCATTTTCTGTGTTACTTCCAGGCCTATATGGACAACAAAAAATATAAACTCGCTTGATAAATTCTTCTCTGTGGTTTATCATACTGGCAAATTTACTTCAATCATTTTCTTTGGGAACTACTTTCTAATTATTTGCAAAAGAATTAGCCTATCCGGGTGTGTCAGACTGTACTAACACCAGTTCCTGATCCGTCCCAGTGCCTTTTAATAGTGCTGCATGTAATAGTGCTGCATAATGCTGTATAAACACCATTCTGGCTCTAAGCGTTTCAGAACACATTTTCCTATATAAACATGCAGCTCTGTCTAGGAGAGTTTCCCAAGGTTTGTTTTGAACACTTTTTCAAAGGAAAAGGAAACACTAAGTTACAAACTTTTTGGCTAATACAGCAAAATACCTATTCAATATTTCTCACCCAAACTACACTACCATTTCCACAGACCACACAGACAAGGCAATTACGATGTTTTGTAGTTTCCTCTTTAGCTTGTCTTCTTGTCGCTCGTACGATCAGCTTCAGACGAGTTACATGCCTATCTTTAGCATGAATGACTGATGGACCAACTTCTAATCATTTAGATTGCTGTAAGGAACCAGACTATACCTCATGTCAAAATATAATTTTAATTCATTTTCCTACAAATGTCATTAATTAACTCATTGGCCACACTGAAGCTTTCTTTGAAGTAAAGAAGAGGTCTTCCTACAAGTACGGGAACTCCAGTCTGCTGCCCAGAAGGTAAAGCGCTTTGCAGCCGGCGCACACTGAGCCACGCTTAAGGAGTAAAATGATAAGCTCTCCGATTAACGCTGGGGGAAGCCCGCCAGGCACTGGCTGAGCCGCCCCAAAGCCCCTGAGGTGACGATGGAGTCCTGCGGGTGACCCACGGGCTAGCCAGCATTTTCAGACAACAGGCAAACACACTTCACCGCATCTCTAATCCTCTGCCTCCTAAGGCTCTCTCCCGGTATTAGCACCACACTAAGAACAGCTGTCGGTTTTATCAACTTCCTTAAAGATTTACAGGGAGTTTCCCAGGCTTAAGAGGCAAAAAGAATCCGCACACCGGGTGTGAAGCAGTAGGGAGGTCAGCTCTCCTCCTCCTCGGCTCTTTCTCCAGCGGGCCCCGCCAGCCTAGCGGGCCCTGCGACGGGCACCTGTAGCATGCACACTGCTGACCCGCTGTCACCGGCCCCCGCGCCCCTGCCGGGGAACGCCGCTCGCCCCGAGGCCGGCGGGGGGAGCGCGGGGAGGATGGCACTCACCGCCTCCTCCGCCCGAGGCTTTGTTCGCAGCGCAGCCCCGCGCCGAGCCCCGCCGCAGCCACACGCCGCCGCCCGGCCCTGCTGGCTGGCTGACCGTCCTCCCCAGCCTCCCCGCGGCCGCGCAGCCACCCCCTCTTACCTTGGCTTTTCCAGCCTCCAGCTTCTTCAGCCTCTCCTCGTCCTCCATAGCGCCTGTGCGGGAGAGCAGAGCGTTACCGGCGACGGCAGGCGGGGCCCACCCCGCCTCCTCCCCTCAGCCGGGGCGCACACTCTCGCTGCGCTGTCCCGTCCCGCCTCACAGCGACGACAGCTGCCGTGGCGCGGCCATCGGCGCCGCCATCTTCAATCCACGTAAACACGCGGCCGGGGAAAGTGACGTTACGGCCGCCGGCCCCTCCTCCTGCTCCGGTCCCGGCCGCTCCGAGCGCCGCCGGTGCCCCCGGTCAGACAGAAACGGCTTCCTCACCCCCTCAGAGGCACGGGCTTGCACCCCGTCCGGCCCAGCGGGGACACGCAGCTGCGGCGGGGCAGGACAGCCGCGGAGGAGAGGGTACCGGCGGGCACACCCCTCTCCACTGCGCTGCTCGCTCCTGCGAACAGAGGGGCGGGGGGCTTTCTCTTCACACAAAAGAACTGCACCAACGAGACGCCTCTAATTTGCTGTCGCTTTGATGCAACCGGCTGATCAGGCAGTACCTGAGTTGTGTTAGAGCGCTGCCTTCTGCTGCCTCTCAAACCCAGCCTCGCTGGCTATAACTCTAATTTTGACAGTTTCGGTTTGCTGAGTTTCCTTGCTCCGGCGTGGGGCTCGCTAAATTGCAAGCTTCCTACAACGTGGGTCTAAAGCTTGGAAGTAAAAGCACAAGCTTTCTGAGCGTGGGTCGCAGGCTGTGTAAGGATGACAACAAAGGATGTGTAACCCTCTTCCCCCTCCTCTTTAAATTACTTAATATGCACCCATCGTGTCAGAAGTAGGTGTGTTAGAATCACAGTGGTGAATATGGCACGCGGCAATTAAATGCTAATACAACTTCTGTACTTAAGCATTCGGTACAAAACAGTATTCTGGGATTATTTAGTATTGTCTACTACATGTGTGCCTTGCAAGGCTGATAGCTATTTATATTCCATGTTATATTGTGCTTTTTCTTTCAGCTACCCCTGAAGGCGGTTCCTTTTGTGATGGTGTGATGGATGGCATAGGCTTACACATTCTTAGCAAGCCTTCTTTTGTTGTTGTTGTTAGTGAACAGCTGCGTGTGAACAGAATCCTCATTCTGCATTTGGAATCATTCTGCTTTATTATATGCAAAATCTAAAATCTTTCTGAATCAGTTTTCAGTCAACTGAATCATCTAAGCTGTGCTGATCCTTTGGATGCAGTTCATTGAGTATACGTTCTTTCCTTGTTTGAATTTTCCAGCAAAGACCGCACACACCCAAAACAAAATAAATGCCAAAACAAAACATTATTTGCACAGTATTACTGACCAGGGCCAAGACGGAAAATATTAGGCCTTCTAGCAGCAGAATTCCACAGCCTTATTACTGTGAAAGTAAACTAAACCTACAGTCTGGAATTTTTAAGGATTTTCCACTTCTCCTAAAACACACTGCATTTCATGGAAAAGTCTGAAATAATTTGCTGATCAGTACACATAATGTGCGTTCTTGTATTTAGAAAACCATGTCCTCAACCTTTAGTTAAAAAAGAAATAAATACCATTTATGTCAAAAGAAGAAAACACCATCAATGGTAGGAAATGAGAACTGTCTGTATATGCTTTGTTCCATACCTGAAGCAAACGTGTTTCAGTTAAAGTTCTCTCAGTCTTTGCTATTTCACTAGAGGAAAAGCATGTATAGAGAACAGCAGCAAATTAAAATGAAATTAAAGAATTAATTAAAGATGAAATGTTTTTATAGAAATCCCAATTTATTTGAGTTCATTCCTTAAAAATATGCTCTCAAGTCAGTAAAAGAAAGTACATCACACAAAGCCTGTCCAAGTGGAAGTTTTCCCCAGCAATTACAAAGGCCTAGAGGGCCCTGAGGGAAAAGTAAATCGCCTTTTCTGTGTCAGTGACATTCCTCTTGGCTGATGGAGGCCACTGTCATGGAACACAGATGTTAGGTGTCAGTAAAATTTCATACATGCATGACACTGTGACACTAATTTCTTAACCAGTAAATTTCCCATTTAAAAGATAATTACATACTTCCCAAATCCCATAATTAAATGGGTTCTTGAGTTAATGATAAGAATCAATGGGCCTAATTTACCTCTCACAGACTTATATCCATGTAATTCTAATGGATTTTAGTTAAACACCTAATTCATGACAATGAACATCATGAAAATCAGACTGACAAACTATAATAGAGCACTGTGGAAATTACTACTGGATAAAATATCCCAGGGAATAGTATTTCCATATTCTCCCAATGTTAGAAAAATGTGACTTTTTCTCCTAGGAGTCAAAAAAAAAAAAAAAAGAAAGAAAAATACATTTGGGGATAATCTCCAGAAGCAATTGTGAGACAATATATGATTTTTCACTTGACTCTATAGTCTACAGAGAAGATGAAAAGCTGATATTTTCATATTGACTGTTGTAAGAACTTTCCATCTGAAAATCAGTGTCTGCACATCCATCTGGGACAACTGAATACTTATATTAAATTGTGATAGCTTCTGCTCACCTCCCTTACACCTACATTCTCCATGTTTTTCTATTAAAGATGATGGTACATCTCCTGAGTCGTATTTTTCTGGTTTTTGAAAGTCTGGTCATATACCTGGGGAATCATTCACTTGCTTATCAGAGAAGGTAGACCAATGAGAAGGCATTAGAGCTGTTTTTAAGTAAGTGCTCACTCTCTTGGAAAGGGTGAGGACTCACTGAGGGCTAGAAGCAGGGCTGACAGGAGTTTTCCCATCCCACTTTTATTTTTATTTTATTTTTTTCTCCAGAACAGACTTTTCCTGTGGTATTTGAATAGGATTTTGTTTTCCACAGTGTTTCTGAAAGCTTCAAGTCTCAAGTCCTTTGAAAGAATAATGGTGGTCTTGGAGTGCAGGAAGATACATAAGATACAAAAATCCATGATGGCTTTACCTTCCTTGTAGGAAAGAAGGTTAAAAAAATCTCTCCTAACTTGGATAAAAAAGGTATTTTCAGATATTTTTACAAAATATCTGAAAGTGTTCAGTTGCATACCTGGTGTAGGGTTCCCTGGAATCTTCCAAAATCTATACACAAATAATCTGAGGACTGATGTGGATGGCTGCTATATTTCAATTTGTAGGGCTGACAGATTTGTGTGGCAATATTCCTGCAATACTTTTTCCTTGTAAATAAAATGCTATTTGTAGAGTATTTGCAAGAAAAAAGATTAATTTTTATCTATTTCAGAGGAACTGAAAGAGAAAATATTTCAAACTGAGTTGAAAATTACAATTGCTTTGAGAAAGAAGCATATCAGTTCCTATATTGATTTGAAATCTGAAATTTCAAAATCAAATTTTTGAAATGAAAAATAGCTGAATGAAAGAATTAAGTGTCTCATTACCATAACTAATGATGGCTAACTGATCTTGATAGGAAAATTCTCATTGCCTAAGTACAGCAGCAAGCTGTACTTAGGCAGTAAGTAACAAGCAGGTAGTGCCACAAAGCCTGCAAGGAAAAGACAGCACATTTCCTTCTAATGAGAATTGCTTATGCGCACTTGTATCTTATTTCCTGATATGAGGTGTAATGTTGTGCAAGTTGCTTTATCTTTGGCTTGTGAAAGTATTTAAGGCTAGACATTTCTACATCATGTGGCATACCTTAGATTTTACCGTATTTGACTCCTTTCTATCATTGTATTTTATTTTTGGCTTGAGACGCTTCCTGAAATTTTATTTCTGTGCCTTTGAGACACTTCCTGAAATTTTATTTCTGTGCTTTTGAGACATGTTCCTGGTGCACACTGATCCTTTTCTTTCTTTCTTTGCTAGCAGCCTTCCAATATGTAAAGGAGCCTAAAAGAAACCTTCAGAGCAACTTTTTTTACAAGGGCCTGTAGTGACAGGAAAAGAAGGAATGGCTTTAAACTGACGGACAGGATATTTAGATTAGATATTAGGAAAAAAATCCTCCCTGTGAGGGTGAGATGCTGGCACAGGTTGCCCAGAGAAGCTGTGTCTGGCCCATCCTTGGCAGTGTTCAAGGCCAAGTTGGATGGGGCTTTGGAGCAACCTGTTCTAGTGGAAGGTGGTGTCTTTAAGGTCCCTTCCAATCCAAACCATCCTGTGTTTCTCTGAAATGCAAATATGTAAAGCTGGTGTTGATATTAAGGTTTCACAGTTTAACTGCTGCTGGAGATCTACATCCATTTACAATGGTCTCTTCTGTTTTTCAGTGGTTATTTTTACTGTGGTTTGTTTATGTTGTCTGCAGTTTGAAGGGGCTACAGATAGCGTCAAGTGTCAGTACAGTAGCACTTCCCTGCTCTGTCCTTCTTGCCTGGGACTTCCCTGGAACACTCTAGACAGTTAAGGCATTTGTTATTACAATAAACAGAGGAACTCATAGGGCAGCAGATATTCACATTCACTTCCTAAAATATTCACTTTGGAGAATTACCTTTGGGGCTTTTTGCTTTTCTACACATTGAAATTCTTGTTGAGTAACTGCTTCATAAGAAACCTGGCCAAGTGTCTAGAATATTGATATCAACTTGAGTTTAGAAGTACGCACTTAGTAAACTACCTGCACGTGACAGTGATTATGTTTTTTCCTTGAGTGACAAAAATAAGTATATTTGCTAGCTTTACGAACTTTCATTGATGAGCTACATTGCTGCCAGCATGTATAAGTCTCTACTATATGGTGCAAAATAACATTTACCAAGAAGATAAGCCCATGTCCTCTGTTTTCTTGAGTGAATGATTTGGACCTAATTGAACAAGCAGCAAAGCTTTTACCCATAAATAACATTTACTCCTAAAATGGTATATTTCAGCTGTGACATTTCAGTCCTTTAAATACCTTTGTAGCAGAAGATTGTGAGAAAGGTTTCTTCAGCTGTTATTGTGATTCACTGCAGTGCTAACACTTCATGTATTTGCAATGTCAGAACTCACACTTCTTCACCTTTCCTATATATCAAAAGCAGTAGTAATTCTTACCTGTAGTTTGCTACTACTTCAACACAGCATTTTGGTCATGGCTGGAGAAGTTTCTAAAATAGCTTTTCTATACTCCTGAAGCGGTTTTGTCAGAACACCTCAGTCCTGATTTTCCACATTCCCCGGATCTGGGTCTCTCTTGCACAGAAATACCTAGACATCGGAGAACTTCTATGGTGCTTTTGAAATGTGCAAAGTATGAAATAAAATATGACTATTCTAAGGAATTTTAAGAAACTTCAGTCCTGAGCTGAGATTTAAAAAGGCACTGCTTTCATGTTCTTCTTGTTGTCTAGTACTACGTCAACTCATCTCCTTCTCTTTGAAATAGCTATCTCAATGTTGTACAGCTTTGGATGGAGAGTTAATGTTTTGTTGGAGTCAGGGTAGTCAAGTTAGTATGTCAGCCTGATTGCTTTAAGGTTTTGAAACAAAATAGAAGATGCTAAGTAATGTAAAAAGAAAAGCCCAAGTACTCTGAATC
The DNA here is from genome assembly GCA_039877255.1 of Loriculus beryllinus. NCBI lineage: Eukaryota > Metazoa > Chordata > Aves > Psittaciformes > Psittacidae > Loriculus > Loriculus beryllinus. The sequence goes on from JBCJKH010064346.1 coordinate 12,921, forward strand.
TAGAATGTTCTCTCACACTCTCCTCTCTCTCTCCTCTCCCCCCAAGAACATTAAATTAGTTCAGTACAGCTCTGGTTATAATAATCTGATTCCTGATGCTACTGTAATTAAACTGGGTGCATTAAAGTAAGCAAAGATAAATTAAAAGCATGGTAGAAATCTTGGTGGGTACGAACAGATGTATAATCTTAATTGGAAATAAAATATGCCTATTATCCTGTGCTATAAATGGACTTCTGTATTATGAATTAAAGAGATAAAAACTTGTTGTGTGGTGCAGTGCCATATTAGAGAGAAGTTCATTAAAAGTGTATGGAGTAAAGCCTTTCCTTAGATTATTAAGAATAAATGCAAGCCTTCAGGATGCCTCGGTATGATTTCTTTGCCTGTACAAGCAGTAACTTTTCTGTTGAACATTCAGATTTTCATAATTATTTCAGAAAATGCCCTGTAAGTACTTTTCTTTAATGTGGTGACACAGTATATTCACATTTATTTTACTTCCCAGTACTTATCAGAATAAATAATGCAATCAGCACTGTTTGGAAATCCACACAAAATGGCAGAAATCTGAAGCTGCAAAGTAATTCCTTAAAGCCCAAAGAATCTAAGAAAAATATGTGTTTTTCAGTTTAATGGTTCCACATGGTCAATATGTATGACACGATTCTCTATACAAAGTATATGGATACAGCTGGCTTTTGTGAGAACTTGTTTTTTTTATTCAGAATAGAGTGTCTCATGAAATTTCTATTTCTTCTCAGTAGGAACAGAAGAATGGGCTGAGTGGTTTGGGTTGCCTATTGATACAAAACCACATTTGAGCCTATTGGGTCAAAACTTTTTGATTGCTACCAAATTTCAAGAGCCAGTTGTGAAAACCAGGTGTTTTAAGGCTCTCCCATTTGTGATTGCTGTGTGTGAAGATATATAGATCCTACAGTCAGAAAAGAGATCTCTTTACAGAACCCGAGTATTTCAGGGCAATCAGAGTTCTAGGAGACAGTCTAAAATGTAATTTGCACTGCCACCACTATGATATTTGATACCTGAAATGAAGTGATAGTCTGAAAACAACCAAAATAATTCTGCCATTAATGTTTTGAACAAAAATGGGATTAGTCGCAGTGCTCATCCCTGTAACCTAAAGCTCAAAATATAAACAAAAACAAATGCGAGAATTTTGCTTTTGAAAGTAAGGTGTTGCATATAATCAAATGATCAGTAAAAGAAGTGATCATGTAGTTCCACTATAATTAGACTGCGATATAGCAATGAGCCAACCTAGATAATTGACTGAACAAAGAATAAATATGTTCAGCTCTGAGTGCTGACAGCTGGTGATCTGTGTTTATCAACATTCCCTGTTGTGTTAGTTATATTGAAATAACCTACATGTATTACATTTATATTAAAAGATTTTGGTTTGCATTATAGGAGCACTGCTCTTCATGCAGTTCAGCAATCTTCAGGCTGAAGGCTACAGAGACAGAGAACTCACCAATCTGGGGAATAAGATCCAATAACTTTGTTCTACTTTACACATCTGACCCTCATTTTAAAAATTATTCACATGCAGTTGACTGCCAAATTCTTGCTCTCTGCTTTATGCATCTTCACTGATCTTATATTGCACAGAATCTGAGGCAGCCACCTTATGAGCTCATATATCACATTTATAAGCACCTCTATAGACCACTAATGCAGAGATACACAAAAAGCAAAAAGCTATTCCATGGACTGTGAATATTGAGGACCTGTAGTCTTGAATTGCAAGTGGAAACCAAGGTATGTTCTTGGCTCTTGCTCATGTTTTCCTTATGCCAGACCAATTTCACTGAAGCATAATTTATTTTCTTCTTTCCTACATAGCAACAGAATAAATCTATGAGTTAATCCTGATAAAGTATGTGGAAATTAGAAAGTATCCTGCTTTAGAGTTGCTAGCACTGGAATTAGCTTTTCCAGCTCGTCCAAGGCAGCCCTCACATTCAAAACATGGTGTAAACCTTATATAACATTTCCATCTTCATGTATCAGAGGTAACATAGTGAGAGGACAAGGCTTGGGATGGTCTTAATGCTAAGTTTGTCTTTCAGTTAGGCAATTTATATCACTGTGTCCAGTATGTGCCTTTATAAATCTAAAATAACTACATACCTGTTATTCTCCAAGATCAGACTAATCTACTCTTTAAGATTAGACTAATATTGATTAAAACCTCAAAGTGTATTATTCTTTTTCTCTGTTATATCTACAGATTTTGCACCTTGTTTACAAAAGAATTATACTGCCTACATAATGAATTAATTTGCATGAGTGAATTCCTACATAATCAAATGCAAAGCTAATCATATTTAATAATGATTCAATGCATGTGCAGTGCTTTGGGCTAGATTGTCAGCAAAGAGGCACTCAGGTGTACTCTCTCCTAGGGATTTTTTGTAGTCTAAGGATAGAAATATGCCTCCACTATCAGTATAATACATAGAGAGAAAGAAGTGCCTCTGCATATACTGATATTAAACCTCAACTTTGAGCAAGATGCCTCATAACCCTTTGAATCTATTTAAAGGGGATGTGTCTAGGATCCTACCCACCTTTTCCTTGTTTCACAGAGCTGAGAAATTTGCAGTTGCAGGGAAATGCTACTCTACTTTTGGAGTAGAGATAGGAACTATTTATGGCCAGAAACAAGTTAATTTTCCAATTTCAGATGGTAGTG
>JBCJKH010064357.1:0-16084 GCA_039877255.1 Loriculus beryllinus
CAAACCCCTCAGCTAGCATCCCCCAAACCCCTCAGCTAGCATCCCCCAAACCAAAGTGTTAATACCCCCAGATCCCAGTATCAGCATCCCCAGTCCCATGCTAGCATCCCTTCAGCCTGGAGCTGGTGCTGGTGACACCGTGGCTGTCCCCAGTCCCATGCTGCAGCGTGTGGTCCCGGCACCCATTGCCACCCCTGAACATGATGGTGATGGGTAGCTGGAAGGACTGAACTCGCAGCAAAGACCCGCTGGAAGGGGGGAACTCACAAACATCCTGCTCCCTGACCTGCAGCTCTACGGACCCACGGAGCAGCTTCTGCCTCTGCTTCTCGTTAGAGATGAAAGAAGCAGCTCCTGCGGCAAGGAGCTTCCTGGGGACAGCTTGTAGTGGATGCAGCCGCCTGGTGTTCCAGCAGCTGCACCGCGGCACGGCTTTTTGTTCCTTGGCTGTGCACAGGCAGCAAATGAACGGCAACAGCAGCCTGTGCTTTTTGAGGGGTTTTAATTCAGCCCCACAGCAAAACCGGAGCATCAGCCGCGGTGCAGACAGTAGACGCAGCATGCAAGGACTTGTTGTGTGTGAAACTGCGGCACTGTGAACACGGGCAAGAGGCTGGATCCATCCCTTCTCACCCACCATGCACAGAGAGGTAATAAAAGCCTTGCCATGCCCTCTCTCAATGGCACAGAGCTGCACCAACCAGCACGGAGAGCCCTGAGAGCAGCCGGTGAGGTGCTTTGTACCAAGCTTATTTAGTGGAGTAATATGCAGGGTTGAAGTCCTGGTTTAAAAGATTAGAAAGAATTAAAATACGCTGATTTCAGCCCAAATGAACTTTTGTTTTCTAACTTACCAGCCTGCCACCCACTCTCCCCTCTCCAAAATGTTATTTGTGCAGGAAAATCATTCAAGAAGAATGACTTTGAGTCTTTCAAACTGCTTAGTTTTCGACCATGCACAAATTGCATGCTTTTACTTCAATTTAACCATATATGCTTTATATTTTTATTGCCAAAAAAGCAAGTTTCCACCCCAGCTTGCCCGGCCAAGAGCCACCAGCGAGGGGACCCTTGGTGCAGCTTCCCCACAAGTTTCTGCCCCTGCGATGCTGCCTGTGGAGAGGTAATTGCACATGGACGTGCACACAGCGCTTTACATCAGCCTTTTAGCATTTTCTGTGTTTTCACAGTTTTGTTTATTGTTGCCAGCTCATTACAGATATTTATCATGCTGTAAAGTGTATTCAGAAAGGCTTATGAGCTAAAGCTGCAGGGTGAGCATGTCAGTGGGTTCCATGCAAACTCTACTGCAAGCTGAAAGAGAAAGAAAGGATTTGCTGAACTGATGCAGCTTACCTCCTTGCATGGACCTCAGTGATACATCATGCACCTCATCCTTCGTTACCCATGAGTTAAAAAAGGGTGACACTAGATAATCTTTAAGGTCTCTTCCAACCCAAACACTCCTATGATTTTATGCATTGCAAGATGCGAAGTAAAACTCAGTGATGTATTCATTACTATTTGCAATAGAGTAGGCTTAGTGCCACCTGATCACAAGCATTTTCTTCCCTCTTTTAGGAAACCAGGACCTGGGCACTGACGTTAAACATCAAGTTGTGGTAGGAAGAGACCTTTGGAAATGAATGAATTAATATCAGATCAGTGAGAGCCCATTATTATCCCTTAAAAGCATTTTTCACCCAGGCCGTGGTGTCACACAGGGAAGGCAGAGCTCTTTTTGCAGGGTGGCTCACACAAGAGGGTATCTCAGAGAGATGGCACCAGTGAGAGCCTGGTGCCCAAACAAATTTGGTCACATTTGCACAACTACTTCCCAAGTGAGCAAATTGCACATGACAAGCATCCACTTATAGTTTATAGCTAAGAAAGAAAAGGGAAAAAGAAAAAAAAAAGAGACAAAATAAACATCTCCACTGCATGAAGGGCTCTCTTCAAGTCTCAGACACTGTAAATTGAGCAGGATGATGAGCATTGACTTCCTCGTATCCAAGAACCCAACGCTGAGCAGTCTGGGAGTTGATTTAGTTATGGAGGATGGAGGAATTGCTAATCCACACTCATCCCATGTCTCCTCGCATTTGAAGGTACAGCCTCGGAGTGTTATATCATTTGTTATTAATAACATCCATCGTATGCACACAAACTGCATCTCATTTCATGTGTCCGACTGTTTGGGCATCATGTGCCACAGACCATATGGGCCTCGTTTGAAACCCCTTCGAATCACAGAGGTCCATGTGCAACTGATAAAGGCCAATTTGGGGTGGATGGCGGGGGGGGGGGGGGCACCGCTCCCCAGGCAAATCCAAGAAGGACGCCCTATATGTTTTCTAAGTGCTAAACCCAAGGGAAATTACTTCATCAAAACCCGATCCAGACCACAGTAATGAAGACTGTGATGTAGCCAGTGTTCAACCATGTTGACTTTACAGTACTGGAATTAATCCATCTGCATTGCAGCTCGGTGAAATCATTTCCAGCCCGTAGCAGCTCCGGGGCTGACTTCATCCTTGCAACCCCAGATGCAGAGCCCTCAGAGTCGGGGAAATTACAGAGAGGACCAAAAGGCTATTCTCTGTGCACGGTGATGGCTGTCCATCTTCATGGGGATGTCAGATTTGTCCTAGGGACAATCCAGACCCCACAGCTCTGTGAGGCTTTTCAATGGACGTGCACAGCGTTACACTCATCTGCTCCCATCACTGTGCTTCCTGCAGGGCTGGAGACAGGGGGATTTGCTGCTTTGCTCTCCCTCAATGAGATTATTCAGTTTTAGCCCCCATAAAAATCCCTGGTAATCTTGCCATGACTGTGGGTTCCTCAGGGTGCAAATTCAGGCTGATGCTATCAGCCGTATCTTGTGCTTCCTTGGAGCAGGGCTGTGCAAGCACGAGGGCTTTCCCAGCTGCACTAAGTCCCAGCTGCCATCATTGTGGAAACCTTTTTACCATTTAAAGATAGACTCTGGATAAGTTTTGTGCTATTTGCACCAGAAAAATGCAAGCAATGGGATGCCCTGGCCACAAGTGCCCTCCCGGGAGCTCATCCCAGCTCACAGAGCATCTCTCTGTGGTGTGCGCTCAGAGAAACCAAGAAAAACAGAAACCCCTCCAGGTCTGCAATGCAATCCGCTGCTCCCACCCTGTTTCACTTCCTTTTCCTTCGTCCTGTACTTTTTTATCAACATTTTCTCAGTAAAATTTCCTTTTTCTTGGTAGTTGCTACAGAGCACAAGCGCCTTTGCTTTCTGTGAAAACAGGGAGTTTCTGCAAAGTGACCACCACCACAAGCCCCTGATTTCGGTGGGAGTTTCTTCAATCCAATAGAACCAAAACCCTGCAGGGATGGGCTCTGACTCCAGGGAAAGGCAGTTGAAACCCCCAGGCTCTCCTCTGCACCATGACTGCTGCCAGAGACTGGAGGTGGGGATGTCCCCAGGATCTCTCACCACTTGCCAGCATGAGGGTCCCTGGGTCAGGCAGGTCTTTACCTAGGCCTGATGCACTGCCTATGCCTCTAATGCAGGGAAACTCATGGAAATTCAGCTGTACTCAGCTTTATGAGGAGCTATTTGAGCTGTTTAAACTCTCTGTGAAAGCAGGATTTAAGAACATATATAAAGGTTTTAGTGAGAGGGGTCTGGACACCACAGCGGGTGCATGGCACTGTGAGTGCTGGGGATGCCACCTTCATCATGCTGTCTGGAAGGCTGCGGGGTTTAGAAGGGCAAAATGTGAGTATATCCAAAAGGATTTATCAGTCCTTGTGTTCTTGCTGGGCTTTTTGCTGTCTTACCTAACCCCTGTCATGTAATTTAATTAAGTTTGTTTAATTTATGTAAAAAAAAAATGCATGTGGGACTAGTAAATGTAATTAAAAAGAAACATTGTTAAACAGCCTGATACAGCTATAATTTGATTTAAAGTACTGGTTGATACCGACGTTATAAACGTAAACTGATACGCTTTTTTTGTTTTGGTTTGTTTTTTTTTTTTGTTAAAAAGATCCAAATAGAATTTAAAATACTTCTTCATTTGCAGCAGGCTTTTTTAGCTGGAGTTAATTGCGAAGGCTTTCTTCTTCCTCTTCTGTTGCTGCAGGGCTTTTTTCAAGTGGGGTAAGAAATACTTCATCCTCAAACAAATTACTGCTGCATCATTTGTGTTTTGTGTTCTGCATACAAGCCAGGCTTTCATACCTTTCTTCATGTGATTCGAAATCCTGATTGCCCAGAGACAAGTGCCAGAGCTCCCACGGATTTCAAAGGTACCAGGACATTAGGGATAATTTAGATTTTTATCTGGAGTAACCTCCTGGATTTCAGAGGATAAGTTCCTACCCAGTTGGAGTCAAAACCAAGAGATTGTCATAAGAACCTGTTTATAATATTATTATGAATGTGTTACATATAATGCAGTATGATTTAACACAAAGTGTTACGTGATGAGCCTTGGATTTATGTCTTTTTCTGAAGCTTTTTTGCTGCTTAAACCTAAGCAAGTCCATCTCCTCACATTCAGCAGCCCTCGGAAACAGATGCTGGATTCAGTGGATACTTCAGTGAATTTGTGCATCCCATGCTGTTAAGTCAGGATATCCTGCATTGCCCCTACCAAATGTTTCCAAAATCTCCCTGCCAGGGTTGGTCTCTGCAGTGGCCAGAGATTCTTGCTCTAAGAGAGAGAAAATACTCAGGAAGTCTGAAAACTGTCCCCAGCATCATGGCCTACACTGCTGGGGCTGGGTACCGGTATCTTCCCCTGCCTGTAAGCCTTTGCCAGGGGATAGAGCTGGGTGTAAGGGCTGATGCTGATGCTGAATGACACTGACCTCCCTCCCCACCCAGCAGCCATGTGCAAAACTGTTTTCTAATTCAACAGGAGAGCAAAAAGGGTTTTTTCCCAGTAGCGAGGTTATTTGGGACGACTTGCTGGTTTTAACCTTTTCTCTGAATTATTTGCAGAACTATACAAGACAGGTCATGAGATGGCTGGGTGATGAGAACCACAACTTTTGCTTGCAGAGCTAAGGGAAACCCCCTCCCTTAATGACACATAATCACTGGGACTGGTTATTGGCTTTACTATCTGCATCTCTGTGGAGCTAGATTGTTGCAAGTGTTGCACCAGTGCAGCTTTGGCACAAATTGCAACCAGAACTGAACCAGCAAAGGCAAATACTGAATAAATGATGTTCAACAGTCAGACTATCACCGAGTATAGTTTGTACTCTGTTTTCATACCATGTGAGTGCCACTGTTCTAATTACATGTGGCAGGAGGCTCACAGGCAGACTTAATTCAATTCCATCTATTTTAATCTAAAAAAATTAATACATGTAAAAACCTTACTTGAAAGTATTGCAGTCATTATGCATCCTCGATTTATTCCCACTTTCTTTTGCCTTTAATATAAATAACAATCATATTTTTCCTTCCTTGCTTTTAAGCCTCCAGTGGGAGGGAAGAGGGACCTGGCTGACAGACGCAGAGCAAAAGCCGAGATGCACGAAAAGGGAAACAAGCTGCTGAAAGTAAAAGATATCGTTTTCCTTCAATCACACTTGTTTGTAGTGATCTGAGAGGCAACTGCAGGCACAGAGACCAAGCCAGAAAGCATTACAGGGCTTTGATTTAACTTTCTTCCTTTGAATTTAAAGCTTTACATAACTTAATGATGGAGAAACTGTCCAAGGGCTCCTTGCAGCAGCATCGGCTCTGGCGTGCGTGAAATCCCAGCATGAGGTTTGCAGGCTTCCCGGTAGGAGAAGGTATTTAATATTATTGGTTGAATGGAGTCATTAATAAATTAAGGCTTTTTGTCTTGGAAATTATTCTCACTGTGTTCTTGATTTTTGTGACAGCAAAGAAACCAAGATAGTTTTCAAACTGGGGTTTGTTCACACATACAGTAACTGGCAGAAATTTGCAGGCTGGATTGTGAGGGCAGCTGCCTTCCCAAGGGTAAACTATAGGCTCCATGGCTCCTCAGCTGAGCCCAGTGACTGACCCACAGAGCTGATACCCCTTTGTCTATCATTCATTTATATTTGCCAGCCATGGAGACAAGACTTTTATGGCACTAATTTGCTACTAATCCTCCTACTTTCATTTTATTCTTTATATAAATTATGAGGAAGAAACCTTAGTGCTGTATTTTATATATTTATTCCCAGCAGTTCAGTGGAGTATAGATACATTCCTTATCTCATGGCTATAACCCACATTATAATAACTAGAGGATAACACATTTTGCAGTTCTCTTACCTCCAAACTCCAGCTGCCCAGACAGGGTAATACAAATCACATTGAGCCAGGCCAGGCAATGCCATGGTAGGCATGGCTGCATGTCTGCAAGCAGCCTCAAAACCGTGGCTGGTCTTTCAGATGGGGAAACCATCACTGTGAGGCAACTGGGATTCATCATCCCCAGTTAATTGAGCCCTGATGAGAGCTACCTGGTGAGTAGGGGAGTTCCCATCTGCTGCCTTTCTCCATCAGGCAGAGAGCACTGGCAGCATCTCCTGATCCTGTCTTCAGGTGGGATGCCCCTACTCTGAGCACCTCTCACCCTGCCATGCTCAGAGGATGGCAGTGGCATGCATGCAGCTCCCCACAAACTTCCCACTCCACACCTCTGCTCTATCCTAATGCTGGTAGTGCCATATGAGCAATGCTAACAAAACCCATCAGGAAAGTACTGTAAATAAAGGACTTGATTCCTTTCGTGCCCTCAACAGCAAAGCAGTGCTGCAGCCAAAGCTCTCGTGGCTCCTCAGTGGTTCACTGAATTTGCTGTTTCTGGGATAGGTCAGGATTGAGAATTGGAGAATGTGCGAAGCAAAAGCATTTGGTATCATCAGTGCTGAGCTTTATCATGTTTTTGAGTGAACTGTATTAATTCTGTTCAGTACGGAAGTGCTTTAAGTTTATGGAATGTGGGACGATAAAAGACAGTGAGCGCATGAATGTAGGCAGAAATCCAGGAAAAAATACAGACCATCTCCCAACCGCTTACAGAAACTCACCATCTCCTACACATGTGATCTGCTACAGCGTCCACCATAAGGAGAAAGGGAAAGAGGAGGGAAGTCCAAACACACGGGAGCCCACAGGTGACCCTCAAAGGGCTGCAGTTCCTGCCACGCTGCACTGGGTGATAACCATCTCTTGTGGTCATCAACTCTGGGGAACCTCTGTGGGGCTTTGGTGCTCTGACAAAAATAGAGTGAGTTTCAACTCCAGTCATGGTCAGTGGCACAGGGCAGGGTTTGTGTTCTGGGAAAATACGTACTTTTTAAAGGGGTTTTTTTTGACCTAAACTACCCTTTTGGGCAGTGCAGGAGCCATCCAACATTCTGCCTTCGGTGGCCATACCACAGGAGAAGCAAAACCTGCCCTGTCACTTGGCTTAATGCCATGCTCAGTCCTAAGCCTTCAAACACAGGATTGCTAATGAATTACCAATTACATTTCAAGTTAAAATGTCCACCAGGTTCCCCACAGTGCACTTCTGCAGATGGAGTGGCTATTTACTCCAGTGACTAATGGGCACAGACAGACTTGAGCGGCACTGAAAGGTAATATCACCCCCAAATACAACCAGATGTGCAAAAAATACACAATATTTCAATGGATAAAACTTGCTGCAGAGCCAAAATCAGACTCAGCTGCTGGTTCCAGGTCTTGGGGGTTCGGAAGATGCAAATATTTGTGTGTGAGCTACAATCATAACTCAGCCTTCTGGCCAAGACTGGCAGGGCAGAGTATTGAAGTGGATGCCTCAGACCAAGGACCTGATTCGTGTTCCAGGACCATGCTGGTCAAAGGATTTCAGAGCTTCTATCAATGTCTCTTCTGCTTCCTGATAAGGCTTCTTAGGGATATTATAGCCATACCCCTGATTTTAAATTGCAGCTTATCTAAATGAAAAAAGTAAAATGTAAGGCAAGAAGCTAAGATCAACGTATTGCTCAGAACAAAGACAACTTTTTCCTCCTCCAGCTTTTCCCATTCTGTAGTATGAGCTTCAGTCAAGGATGGAAAAACTCTTTGCAGACCATAGCAATCCAAGCCAGAGCAGAGGATTTTACATCTCAGATAGGAAGATCTTTCCTCTAGCATCTCCACACTTACCTTGCTTTGGTCCTGGAGACTTCAGATAGAATATGGTACCTGGTAAGCACTGGTCCATGTCCAGGATGGCTCTGGTGAGCCCCAAGAGTGTGCACTGAGTCTTGGAGCTGGGACCGAGTGGGCTGATGGAGAAACACCACAGGGACCGTGCTGGGTGAGTGTAGCAGAGCCCAGGAAGGGGCTGGGGATGGATGGGGCACTGAGAGTCAAGGAGAGGATGCTCCTGGCAAGCCAAGAGCCCTATTTCTCTCTGAAACCAAGGGGTGCTTGGCTGGAGCTAGCTCCACCTCGAGCCACAGCTCTCCCACAAGGCTTCCCCATCTCACCTTGTTTTTACATTACTCGAGGACCTTTCAGAGCAAATCCCCTGCTAATGTTGCTGGGATTTGAATTTATGGCCACAGGAGGTGTTGCGCCACCGAGCCAGATGGTTATTCACTAATTTCGATGGTTTGGATCTTAACAAAACTGCCCACATTTGCAGCAAAAGAAAGCCATAGGTTGAGCTGTTTCATATGTTAAAACATTGCGTGGTTTTCTTCTGCCCTTATTGAAAAAGATCATTTGGCTTTTGGCTGTATAATTTACAGCCCACAGCCTGTGACCCAGTGCAGCCAGGAGGAAGCTTTGGAAAGGGAGATAATACCATGGAGACAGATTTTCCTCTTCTCTGAGCTAAAATTCCTTGTGAAGCTGAAGCTCATTCACCAGTTCAGCTAACACTGGTTTTCTTCTGCTCCAGCAACATTAGCCACAGATAGACTTCTTTGATAGAGCAGCTACCTGGACATTGACATGCACAGATTGTATTTACTGATTTTGCACAACTTGGTGCTCTTGGGTGGCAAGTCAATCACAGTTATTTATTACTTTGAAATTAAAACCAGAAAATAATATCTATCATCCCTAAGGGGATACTTGAAAAAGGAGAATTTCACCCAGCTTTGCATGGAGAGTTCATGCGGTTTTAATTTCAAATACAAAGAATATACGGTTTGGTTGGGGGGGTGACATCACCCTTCTCAGAAAATTTCATGTGACTCTTTCTCGTGTTTTTAAAGCTATTATTTTACATATTTGCCGACAGATATTTGTATTGGCAGATCTTATGAGATATTAAGATTGCCTCTTTCCTGTTTAATTCCAAAAGTTGTTTCCTAACCAAGCTAACAACTCAAAACCATATTGGTACTTTGGAGATGAGTGAAAGCTTCTTTGCAAGCCTTTGACTTATTGTCCCTCTGCTCAGTACATCACCTCTTACAAGTTTTTTTCTCATCTCTCTACATTTGCATCTACAGCAGTAATTACCTGCAATAGCTGAGGATGGATTACCAAAACAAAGCTGAGTTTCTCTGCAGTCCATCAACCTCTCCCAGGTGTCACTCAGTTTAAGGCCAGAGTCTGTGTTTGTAGACCGAGCAGAATGGAAAAGTCTCAAACCTGTCTTGGGGCTGACTCCTCCAGCAAAGTGCTGGTTGTGCAGGGATGGTGGTGGTGGGAAGAAACAGGTCAAAACCAAACAGCTGGAAAAAGCACTCTGCACCAGAGCTAGTGGAACTGTGGATAAACCATCACATCTTATTTGGACCCACCTTCTCTAATCCTGGTGAAGGAGGGAGCAAAGCCTATTGCAGACATCAGGATTTGGTGAGGCAGAAGAGTGAACCCTGGAAACCTGCAATTTCTGCACACATGAACCTGAGTGTCCCTGACAGGGCTGACTTTTTAAGCCAACATCTACAGCACCCTCTTAGCTGCACCGTGAAAGGCATCACCTTGGACCATGGAACTCCCCAGGATCCCTGTCCTGGCCAAGGGGCTGCTTCCCTCTGGGGTATCACTTGCTTAAGGAGCGCTTTAAGGAAGGCATTGACAGCTGGCACACAGGCAGATGGGTCTGTGGTGCTGCAGGGAGAGGCAGCTATTGCAGCCTGTAAAGGGACACGCAGGATTGACTCTGGCAGCAATGAACACTCATTCAGGTGGGCTTTGCTTCCAAAGACTCCAGGATTCTCCATGGCCTCAGTGCTAACCGGGAAGGACAGGAGAGGCATCCCTGGGTCTGTCCGGCTTCACTCCTGCACAGGAATGTAGCACAACTCAGTGCCCACATCCCCATAACTATTTTCATTTCACTTCTCCTGTGTGGTTTCCCTGGCAGCTATAGTGAGACCTCTGGCTTTTCCCTCCTTATATTCCACTGGTGAGACAAGCAGAGAGTGACCCTGGAGACTGGGGGTCCCATAGCTCACGGGGCTCATGTGGGATCACCTTCTCTTGCCCAGAGCTCTTCCCATCTGTAAAGCAGGACAGGATACATTTTGATGCAATTCTAAAGGTTTTCTGCTTCGTCCATGTGGTTAATTTTGCTCTCTCTAAATCCCCTATTATTACACATTCTTTAAGTATTTTCTTTAAGTATTATGAGAAAAGTTCAACACAGCAGGAATTTTTCTCCTTACTTAGAGGGTGAAGGGGCCAGGTCTTGATCCTGGCTCTGGAGAAGTCATCATTCAGCCTTCATCCAGGATGAAGGAAAGGTGGTGGGAAAGCTGCTTGGTGAGTTGGCTAGGCTGGCAGAGGCTTCTCATTTGGTGGTGGTGGGAGAAGGGATGGAGCAGCTTCTCCTCACTCCTCACATCTCACACACAGCCACCAGCCAAAAGCCAGGACCTGGGCTAGGAAGGGTGACCCTGAAAAGGTTCCTTGCAGCACAGAGCCAAGATTTTGAGGTTGCAGTGAGATATCTGATAGAAGCCTCTGTTACACAGCCCTTGGCAGCCCCAGGGAAGCTCTCAACAGGGAATGCAACTGCAGCCGGAGATGCTGGGTTAACTTTCTCGTGGTGGCACATCATACTGTGGTACTGGAGATGTGCACAGTGGTCTCATCCTTACTGCATAAGCAACTGGACATTACTGACCCTTCTTGAACTTCCCTGCTGTGGTGGGGAGTACCACCAATCCTTCTCGCATCATGAAGTGATATGAGTCCTCTAATTTGATTTAACTCTCCATAAATGCTGTATATATTGTTTTCACTTCACTGAATCATTTCCTTGAAGTTTAATCCTATTCCCTGTGCAGCCTTTTGAGGAGGCTTATGTATAAAATAACATAACAGAGACTTATTTTAATATCTTTTTAACTAATGCAGTGCACGTGGTGGTGAAAAGCCTCCTTAGGAGGTCAACCAACCAAGAAACTTCAGTTCTGGCTGTCCACCACCACAAGATGGCCATTTCTTTCCTGGGCCCGTCATTTTTACCGTGAAATTAATTCACGATGCTCCTGAGGTCAAGGACAGGCTGAACCTTGCCATCAACTCCTGCTCCAGATATTGCAGGATTGTCCCAGACATATGGGAGTGTGACAGGGAATGGAGAGCCCACACTATAGCTGTGCTCTGAAACTAGAGCAGAGGTTTTTCAAAGTTCATTATGGGCAAAATAGGATGGAGAATGAAATTAGAGCTTTGCTGTGGGACTGCACATTTGAGAATGTAAGGGAAAACAATCTCCTAAGAGTTGTTCTAAGCTACTATGGGTGTTTTCTGCCAAGATTTACTTAGTCTTCAGGAGTTTCTGTTTAAAAGGTTGGTTTTTAGGAAAAAGAAACATTTGTTAATCTGTTAATAAGTAATTATTTAATGACACGTGGAAAGTGGTAGTTCAATTTGCCAAAATTAAGTTGAATATTGCAAATTTCAGTTTCAGTAGAACCCAAAGTAGCATAATTTCAGCCCACAGATGGGTTATTCAGCTGAAGTTCATATCCACGCCAGTTGCAACGTGTGTATTAGCCAGAGAATTTAGAAGCTTCTATTACCACTTTAACATATTCCCATAGGAAATCTTCCATCCCTTTTCTGCAATGATAGTGGCAGCTGTTTGTGGCACACTGTATCACGCGTAAGTTGATTTTTTTCTCCCACAAAGATTATAGTATTTGCACATTGGAATGTTAGCTATTGGCTTGCATTTCTTCAGTGTCAGATTTATCCCTATTTGATTTCAGGCAGCATGTTTGCTTATATTTACAACATGACAAGCAAATAGGTTGAGACCTGGAAAAAAAAAAATGCAGTTAATTTATTTACTAATAATAATTATGTGGGGAAACTGGAACGAAAAATGCAAACTAGATTGTGAGTATTGGAATGAAAAGTTAGTAGATGTGCAAACATGGTTAAATCAGTTCTAAAATACATCCTCACAAGAGAGGGAAGATTCTGAAAGGGAAGATGTGAGAGAAAATGTGGTCACGCCAGCGAGGCCGGGGAGAGGAGAGCAGATGGGAACAAGGGACCGGCCTGGGGTTCTCTGCTTTGCTGGCTCTGGCCATGTCTCTGTGAGAAAAGAGGAGTTACACCACCAGAAAAGATTGCTTAGGGTGCGTCCCACCTTACACACACCCAGTGGGGAAAGAGGAACACCCACACCCATGTGTAGCTTTGGGGTCACGGTGGTGAAGCGGTCACGGAGCTGTGCTATGGGAGTGAGGGGTTGTTTAGTGGTACATGGGGATGCAGTGCTGCATCTCTATGGTGGGGAACTGCACCTTTGAGAACCCTTTTTTTTTATTTCCAAATGCAAAAGGGAACAAACAATCCTTTGAGTTCATCATTTAGAACTGAAAACGTCCTAGCACCACGTTTACAATTGCAGCTTTACATCTACTTATATCTAAATCTGTGACATTCAGGTGGAGATTATAAAAGAAAAAAGTATTAGCTGCGTAATTGAGTGTGGGTGATATTAAAATATTACCCCTAAGCCACAAGTCAGGTTTGGTTTGCTTTGGGGTGTTTTGTTTTGTTCTCTTCTGGTAAATGCAAAGTAAATCTTGGCAAAATCAAGCGCAGCTTGAACACAACTGAATCTCCCAAAGTCTGCCCCTAAAACAGTCAGGCAAGCCTGTGTTTGGAGTTTACCTGTGTGCTTTAACAGATTAATGGGCAGTATTAAAAGATCATTTTCAAGTTAAGCAAACATTTCTGGCATATTGTATAACACTTGCTTTAAAATTAAGTTAGTTATTCTGAACTTTATGCCAAATGATTAGTTGCACGATTTTCTGATGACGGTAATCATGACATACCATCATATAATTTGGTAAAGACAATAAGATTACAAAGCCCAAGACGGGTCTGAGTCAGTCTTTGACAGATTAAAGCTCTCCAAGTCCCCTGAAAACCCTTCTCTGCCATATTAATTTGACCTAAACCCTCAAAATGTTCCTGATTATATCATCTCAATTGGGCTTTATTTTTGTTTTATTTTTCATTGTAGGAAATTAAAAAGGGTTGGTTGATCCCCGGCCAAGTTCTTGAAATGTGTTGCAATGCTAAGGAAATAAAAGATTACTCAAAATACTTTTTAATAATATGTCATGTCAGCAGAGATAAAGGTTCACACTCTGTGCCCTCAGCTGGCTTCTATCAGAGCTGCGGAGCGCAGCGTCAGTCCCTGCCAGGCTCTGGAAGGGACCCGACGTTCACCTGGCTTTTAAATCATGAGCTTATGCTCTTATAATTATGACCATGTTTATAAAATTTGCTTCATTTCTCTTTGTAAGAAGAGCTAAAGATCTGCCCAGGTGGAGCTGATCCTGCCTGGATCCTGCTCCCAAAGCTCCTCCGCTGCCCTCTTCTCCATCTATTGCTGGTGCCAATGGACAGGGATGGCTGTGGGATAATGTCCTGGAAGAGCCCCCTAGTGCATTCATGCACCCATCCCGCAGGAGCATTGGGCAGGGATACCTGGAATGCGAAGGAAAACAGAGCAGAGTTTGAGGCTTCGTGGGGCTGAAGCTGATGAACAACACTAGAAGGGTGGAGTAATGAGGGAACAAAGCTACATGACACGATATAGCTGGTCCCCAGATTTTGAGATGCTTTGTGCAGGAGGAGAGCCATGAAATCACAGGTTGGTTTGGGTTGGAGGGGATCTTAAACCTCATCCAGTTCCAACCCTCTGCCATGGGAAGGAACACCTTCCTCTAGACTAAATTGCTCCAAGCCCTGTCCAAGCTGGCTTTCAAGTACTTTGAAGTACCATGATCAATAAAATTTAAAGTTAATAACCATCAGCCTCTCTGAAGGCCATACTAAGAGGTGCCATCTCTCTTTCCAAGGTCCAGGTGAGCTCCTCACCCTTGTAATTCCACAAAAGCCTGGGGAAGCAAATTCAATAAACATCCTTACATCTGTCTCAGCTGCTGCTATAAGTGCCACAAGTTCAGTAAGATCTTTGAGAGCCCATTTACAGACAGGGATGCAAGACAGCGGCTGGTCAAGTGGGTATCTTTCAACTGTGTGCACAAGACTGGACATGGAGCTCTGGCTTTCATCACCTGTATCTGCACCCCTTCACTTCCTCCAAAGTGTTTTCCTTAGACAAACTCCTCACTCAGTGAGATATGCCAGAAGTTTGGTGTATAAATGTGTGTTAACATATAAATGGTTATAAACATATGAATGTGTATAAACATATAAACGAGTATCAGCGTGCAAAGCCCACCATAAACTGGGCAAGGAGCATTCTTGGAATAGGGATTTGAGGACAATTTGAGGGTATGAGCCTGGGGCGTTTAAAGTGCACATTTGCCAGTTCTGCATGATAGCGGCTGCCTGACGTTTGGTTTTGGCTGTCTCCACATGGACAGTGCAGTTTTCAAGCTGCTGCCAGCCCAAGGCCTGGAAGAAACGTGTGCACCAGGACACAGACCCTAACAAATACGACGAGAAATCTTGTGAAGTTAAACATTTGACTAAAACAGTGCTCTCTCAAGATTTGAGAGCACCCAGAAGTGGGGCACGGAGCACCGAGCCCCATATCCTATCCTATGGCTGCTACCACACATCCTGAACCTGCTTTCTCAGCTGGCCTTTGAATTTTATCCCTTTCCACACTTTTTTCCCGTTAAGGCTCATCTATCCTAGCTGACCTCACTGGTGCAGGGAAAGGCAGCAGGGCGAGGGGTGCTCAGGGGCTGGGGATGCAGACACCCTGCTCGACATGAACACCACCGTTCCTCCATCCCCCCAAAATAAGACTGAGTCCCGGAACCCCCCTTGGTGCCGGCTCTGGGGAGAGTGCCTGCATGGAAAATAAATCAGAGGGCGCGTTCCAGCCTTCGTAGGGCAGAGGGTTCCCGGTGGGGGCCCGAAAGTCGCCGCGCAAATCCAGCGCAGCCTTTTCCCTGCTCACCCGCGGGTCCGGCCGCATTTCCCCGACTTCGCCATCTCCTTCGCGTCCCCCTTCCCGGTCTCCCAGGAACTGGCCGAGTGGAAAACAAGGATTTCTGCCCCTAATGCAGCGCAGCTGCCTCTGCGGGGCTGCGCTTTGTAGCGGAGCCGTGGAAACTCCCCGGGGGTGATGGCAGAGCGGGATGCCGGAGCTGCCTTAAAAAACAAATACACACACAAGCAACCCAACAAACAAACATAAACCCGAGCGAAAACCGGGACACCAGGCGAAATCCGCCTCCGGCTCTGTCACAGAGCCCGGGTGACACCATGCTCTGTCGTGCCGGGGACACCGGGGAGGCCGCCTGTGACCAGCTCGTTGGGACAGCCCAGCCGAGGGTCCCCTCTCTTCATTCCACTTTTTTCTCGGTTTTTTCCCTCCCCCCTTTTTCCTTTTTTTCCTTTTTCTTCTCTTTTCTCTTTTCTTTTTTTTTTTTTTTTTTTTTTTCCCCTCCCTTTCCTCTCATAATTTTTTATCCCTGTCTTTTGGTTTTGTTTTTCTTTTTTCCCTTTCTTTTTTGCGCTGGTTCTGGTTAAACGTTATTTGCACTTTTGTTGGAAAAGTGGCCCCTAGTGTGCAATTATGTCAAATTTCTTTGAGTTTTACAATTTAATGGAGAACAGTAACTCTTTTATTGATCCTAGACGAGGCCGGCTCCTCTTCCCCCAGATCGG
>JBCJKH010064359.1:0-14444 GCA_039877255.1 Loriculus beryllinus
AAATTCTTTACTGTTATGGTGGTGAGGCACTGGAATGAGCTGCCCAAGGAAGTTGTGAGTGCTCCACCCCTGGCAGTGTTCAAGGCCAGGTTGGATGAAGTCTTAGGTGGCATGGTTTAGTGTGAGGTGTCCCTGCTTATGGCAGGGGGTTGCAACTAGATGATCTTAAGGTGCTTTCCAACCCTAACTATTCTGTGATTCTATAAAAAGTCATTAGGTAATGATTATCAGTTACATTTATAGTTTTGGTACTTCTGTGCTCTGTGCATTTTCTGCATTGTCCTGCCACAGTCTGCTCATTTTTTCAGTTTTACCCTACTTTCCTTTGGATCCCAGGAGCTGAAGTCTCTTGGGAGAATCTTGATGGGGACTAAAAAAGCTGTCATAATGAGATACTTCTGAATGGAAAGACTAATTATTTTAGGAGATAGTTGAAAAACATGAATTCTCTGATATGTGTTGTTCTATGAGAAATAGCATGTTTATACCCATTTCTATCATTAGTGTTATAGCTAATGAAAGCAGCTGGAGAGAGTGCAGCACTTCATGCAGCTGGGGTAAAAACTATGCTTAAATTTCCACTTAGTCACTCATACTCTACAGAAAGCTATTTATAATGCCAGATCTGGCTTTCTTGAGTTGATTATTAATTAGATTTATTTTTTTGTGCATTTAAATCATATTTACCATAATTAGAACATTAAAATTTAAGCTGCCTCCTCAGGAAACTGATAGGCTTGACAGAATAAAGAAATTTCCAGAAATGGTTTGCAGGTGTTATGCTTTACTGCTCTTAATTCTTGCACTATTTTCTTTTTTGCAAGTTATGCTGTGTATTTTATGCTGTTTTGAAGACCTGCTCTTTCTCTGTGATTTAATTTATTTATTTATTTAAATTTAAGGTCTCAGACAGTAGTGCCTTTTTCCTCAAAAGTAATGCTAGTCATCAGACAGCAAACTAGAAACAGTGACATAAGGTTATATCTTTCCTGCCTTGAGTCTCTTTCTTGGCTTCAGTCTGTGAGGTTATAGAGAGTATTGAAAAAGAGGCATTGCAGACCAAATAGGATGAGGCAGATGGATCTATGTGTCTAAACCAGTGTTTTAGTAAAGACTGATAGAAAAATGGAAGTTGACAGAAATTAAATATAGAAGTGTAGTGGGTTTCTTATGGGTTAAAAAGAGCTCATTTTCAAGCTTTTTTTGAGGGCTGAGGTATACTGCATTGAGATAAATAATTAAAGTTTCAAGGAGTGGATTCATTGGCATAATCATTTATCTCTAAATTTCTAGAAAATTGTATCATTAACTGCAGTTATGCCAGAATTTCCTTCCAGAATTTTTGCAGTATCCCATTTAGCTTTGTTTTCTAGTGTGTATGTCCTTGGATTGATGTGGCTTGATCTTAATTGCTTTAAGTTTGCTCAAATAACATGGAAAAAATGCATAATTGAGTCATTCAGGTATGTCTCCTACTCAACAGCTGACAAGTTCTTGTTTATGGCACCTAATTGGTAGTCTTAAAAATCCTTTCTAATCTCAGATGTTTTAAATTATATTTTTAAATTGCTTGAATATGTATGTACCCAGTCACCACTCTTGTAATATATCTTTATAAATTCAGAGATCAAATGAGGCCTTTAAATTGCTTGTATACCTTCATAGAATCATAGAATAATTTAGGTTGGAAGGGATCTTAAAGATCATTCCAATCCCCCTGCCACAGTCAGGAAGACCTTCCACTAAATCAGATTGCTCAAAGCTCCATCCAACCTGGTGTTGAATACTTCTAAGGATGGGGCAGCCATAACTTCCCTGGGCAGCCTTATTGTGTTAAATTTGTTCTTTTCCCTTCAAATAACTGACAACCACAACTACATCTGCATCCTTCTCTGCAAAGTTCATAAATGCAGAGCTGCAAGAACATTTGACAATGAGCAGGAGCAGTGAAAGCCTTGCTGATGAGCGTGTTAAGAAAATAAATTATGTGTGATTTATTTAGCAAGTAAAAGGAGGTGTATTTTTAATATACAAAGGATGTACAAATCTTGTAACAGAACTTTCAGTAATGAAAAATGTTAAGCACTGCACCATTATTATTTTAATTCAAAGAGCACCACTCAACGTTCACATCTAAAATTGCTCTTAAGTCTGTTGCTAAGGGATTTGGTATACAGGTCAACTGCAGTGCCTTTAATATGTTCTCTAAATTAGCCACCAGATAAAAAGTTTAATGATGTATTGGTTCAAAAATATTACATTATGGAGATTTCACAAGTTTTCTAAAAGACCAGTTGCTTTTAGAATTCTACTGCTTTATAAATTCAGCATGAAGTAAAGACTTTCTCCCTCAGAATAAGTTTTAAAATATGTTTATTTTAAACAAAATGTTGTCACTGTTGTTTTACATATTAATTCTGCTTCACGTGTGTATTTTCTGTAACACCTAAAAGAATTCATTTAAATAAATAAGTTGAAAAGAGTGATGAATCTACTATAAGAAGTAAAATATATGTAAACACTTATGAGTATTCAATTATACTTTTTCTGCAGAATATCAAATTCTAATTAGAATGTTTTTGGATAGCCTTGTCAGGTGAGCTATTTTTGTTTAGTTTGTTACCCAAGCTGTTAGATGCTTTTGTGTGCATACTGTTCTTTTCTGTCAGCGGTATGATGAGAAAGGTGGTGTGACACAGCCGGATTATTTTTCCATATTTTATAGGCTGATTCTTCAGAGAAACTGAGGCAGTATGGACTTTCCCACATATATAGCCATCCTGTCCTGATCACTAGAACAAGGTCCTGTCCTCTGGTTGCACCACCACAGCCACCACCCGTTCCTTGTTGGAAGCTTTTCCGTCAGAAAAAGGAAACTCTTGTGTCATCTGAACCCCGAGGTTTGTCTACTTAAACCTCCAAAATAAATGTGTAGTAACATTTTAATTATTGCAAATATATAAATTTCCAGGGCCATATTTATCATCTTATTGTTTTATTTCAGTAGAACTTCGTTGGGGATTACTTGTTTGGTTTTGTTTGGGTTTTTTTTTCTTTTACCAATTTTGTATTACTTCCCCTTAGCCCTGTTATTTCCTAAACACTTTGAGAAGTGTCTTAATTTCAGGCTAGAAAGCACTCTACTTGAGAAAATGAAGAGGGAGTTTTATCAAACCAATGCAGAAGCTCTCTCATGCAGCCCTATGAAAGCTTCTGAACACCTTTCAAACATTTGATGTGGCCAGTCTTGCTGCAAAAACTCATAGTTTTAGAGATAAACTTGTTCTAGAGTTTGTCTGTACTCCACAATGGAATTAAATGCATGGTATGAGATACCTTGAGTATGAAAGTCTTGCAGACATGCTAGCAATATGTAATGAGATAAACAGCTTGGTTTTTCTCTTTGATTCAAATGTATGCTATTATATTTTGAGAATTATTTAGGTTTGATGAATCCCCTGTAGAAATTATTTGTCAAAGTTATAGTGTTAAAAATTTCTTGTGAATAAATGTTTAACAAGTTGCTTTTTTCCAGTGTCTATGGTAAAGAAACCTGAAGAACATCTTGAGATTGTTAGCCTATTTTTGAATTACAAATTGAATGTTATTACACTACCCACAGACAGGTAAGTATTCAGTGTAGTTTTAGCATTAGCTTTGTACTGTTCCTCCATTTGACTGTGAAAGTGCAATGGCTTATGTTTACTTCTGTAACAGGGAAAAACTGGTCAGATTATGTAGTTGAAAGCCAATTAGGATCAGAGCACTCTATTGATTTCTTGATGTTGCATAATTACTCGTCGGTCAGTGAACTGAACCATTTAGGATCAGTATCATCTATATAACAGATAAACCAGTATTCTAGATGCTTACAAAATGTTGACAAACACATGCAAACTTCTGAACACCTTTCTATAACTAATCCAAAGAATTTTTTGTCATGAACAGAAAGGCATACACACGCAGTTATATGCTCTCCTGACATTGAGGGTTACAAGCTTACCTTCTCATTTAGGCATGCAGGTTCTTCTATTTGCACACACCTTCTGTTGGAGATGCAAGTTGGGGTGCTATAAATTTTATATGCTGTTCCCTACAATCTGCTAATCTACATGCGTTTTGTGAATGCTCCATCCCTGTCAGTATTGAAGGCCAGGTGGGACAGAGCCTTGGGTGACATGGTTTAGTGTGAGATGTCCCTGCCCATGTCAGGTGGGTTGGAACTGGATGATCTTAAGGTCCTTTCCAGCCCTAACTATTCGATGATTCTATGCCTGTGAGAAAACCCCTAGGTGGATGCACACTTCTCAGGCCATCTGATATCGAGGGGCAGGGAGCTCTGTTGGGCAAAAACACTGCCAGTTTCTCTACTCAGTAGGCCCAGTGAATATTCAATAGATCGCTTCCACCAGAAATAGGAATATTCTCTAATGTCTTTCTATTTTTTTCCTCAAACTACTGGTCCCTTTCAGTTCTTGCATGTAACAAGGAAGTCATTGACTGGCCAGTCAGTACTTTCGTGGGCATCATATATTTGGCATGGAGCAATTAATTTTTATGAATAAACCAGGCTGTTCTCTGTTCATTATAGTTATTACAAGAAACCTGAGAGTTCAGGTGAGGAAGGTCATGCTCAGAACACACCTTTGTATAAATGCCTTGTGTTAAAAACTGGAAGTCCTGTAAACCCTTGAAAATATATATGTGTAAACCTTGCATAAATATATATATAAACCCTTGTATAAATACAGGGTGTCTTAGAAAAGAAGTTTCAGAAATCAATGTATACATGACTTCTAGTCAGCATTAAATATTCAGCATAATGCTTGCTGACAAGAAAAGAAGGATTATCATTAATTATATCAGGGCCTTACATTTTTTTCCTATGACCCACTGCATAATGTTTTTCTCCCAGGCTTCAGCTGACTATGTTGAACGTTTTGTCAACAACTGCTAGAATTATTAATATCCTCTCTTTTATTCTGACTAAACTTTTGACAGAGGAAGCATTGCATGTATGACATACCAAGTGAGCACCAAAAGTTTTATTTTATTTGGAGGATATTTATTTTCTTGAGAGCGAGTCCAACAACAATTTGTAAACTGTTGGATGTGTGTATCATTTTTAAGGTTGTGTATACCTTTTTCTAAGTAAACTGCACAAATTACATGGCAGTTTCTGTATTTTGATCAGGATGATTGGATGGGTTGATAAGAAACCAGCTTGGGTTGATTCTTTTTTTTTCTTGGTATTGAACAGCATTTTTCAGTGGAAGAAATTAAATTGGAATATTGTGGGTGCATTGTTTTGCTGATAAAGTTGCATGTTGTTGGTTAAAAATACATTCAATTACTTAATTTTTGTTTTCAAATAATAGGAGTAGACATACATAAAAATGCTCTAAGCAATATCCATCAATAGGTTATTAAAAGAATGAGAGAGTAATAATTAAGATGTTTCTTTATTTGCATGTTACCATATTTTATGTTGTTTTTTTCATCTTTAGTAGATTGCTTCATGGTCAATTTACTGAATTTTGTCAAGGACAGTTTGTTTAATGTGCTAAGTTTCCATGACAATGAGCTAATTTAATCTCTTGTGATTTAATTAACAGGTAGTAACCAAAAATATATAGCAAATATTAGCATTTCATTAAAGTAATATAGCTGCCTAATAAGATAAGGGACTTAGATACACAACTGGGACTGAAACAGTTTTTAATCTCTTGCTTTAATTCTAATAAAATATTTTGAAACACTCAAAGGCAAGATAATTGTTACTGCGTTACTGCTAAAGATCTTGATATTTCATTATCTCAATCTTAGGAAGGGGGCTGGATAACACTTTACATTTTTCTTTGTTCTTTATTGTTGCAATAACACAATTAAACATTTATGTCTAGTTGGCATGTATGCAATATGGTTTTGATCTTGTTCTCCTAGTTCACTTAACAAGCAAAGAGTTATTTGTATTTCCATCAGTTTTTACTTCTGCCTTCACTAAGTCAGCAACAAAGCCTTCTTTTGCTACAACCAGAATAGACCTTGCACAGGTTTCCTTGGTTATCTTGTGTTTTAGCTGTCTGGTAGCTATGGAGACCCTTTTTGAGGGAAAAGACAAAAATTACTCTGACACTTCCCCCCTGCCCCCCATCCATTTAACTAGTCCACTGTATTTATTTTTTTTTCTTGTCTAGAGGATGTGGAAATTTATTTACTTCTAGCATTACCATCTAGTTTTTCTCAGCTGACTTGGGTTTGGTTTTTTGAGCATTAGTTAAAAGAGAGGTTTAGTTCAGGTCTTTTGAGCATAGACACGTGTGTAGTGCCAAGCCAGAAAGATAAGCATATAATAGATATTGTGCTGCCCTATTAGGCTGTAAAATAAAAGAGTTACAAATTATTTTGACAAAATTGTGTTAAGCATATTAGTTATGAAGACTTTCATTTTGAAATTAAATATATGGATTAAAGTGTTTCAGTTTTCTTTTACTATTTAGCCACTTTCCACAGTCCACCCTCAAAAAGGGATTTGAATCCCTGTCCCATCTCCCTTCTGTTACTGAAAGTGATGAAAATGTGAGAGACAGTAATGTGGCTATGAATCAAAGTGTGAGACATTCAACTGCAGAAGATGATTCTCAGGTAATAATTTTCCAAATTTTATTTTAACCTGACCTAGTTTTATATTCCAAAGGATAGTGAGACAAAATGGAAAATATTTACTACTGAAATATAGGATTTTAAAGACTTCTCCCCGCTATTTAAGTAACTTCTCTCCCCTTTCCAATTTATAGTTATATTGATGTGTGCTGGGTGAGATATCTTTCACATCACTTTTTTTTTAACTTTATTTTTTAATGATTTATTCCTCAAATTCTAAAAGTCCTGTTGCTAACAATATGAAATATTTTGGCTTTACTGTTCTTATTACTGTGCTTTTCTGGAACCAACTGATAAGTATACTTGGGGGTTACACATGTAGTATTTGTTTGATGTATAGTGACTGCCTGTTGGGTTATAAAATGTGTTTGAAGACCAGTGTTAAGAATAGTATGCTATGAGATATCTTCATGAACAAAGAAAATAAAATCTAGTTTGTTAAATTTTGAAGTAAAAGGACAATAAGTTTCTGTGTAATTTTTGGACTGCCTATTTATATGTTTCTTCTTCAGAGTATGCTGTTATGCCATTTTTATATTTCAGTTCTTAAATTCAGTTGCTTTGAATCATTCTATATCTGTTGTGTATATAGAAAATGTACATGTGGACATGTAATTATTAGGTATTTATGATTTCAAAATAAGCCAATTCTGTAGTGAAGGAAAATTCTTTGCAATTAAATATATTTTTAACTAGTCTGAATTTTGTGTACATTTTACAATAATCAATATTTCATTAGTACTTCATCTTTAAAAGTCTTTTTAAAAATTGCAACTTAATGAAAATCGTTACAAACACAGCAAAGTAATAAAAAGCTGTAAGTAGCATCATAAAATATGTAATAATTATTGGTTGCATAACCAGTCTCTCTAGCTGTACAAATACAGATTGAGTTAGTTACATCTTAATAGATGTTTATGTGCTAGAAACGTAAAAGTAATTTGGAAGATCCCTTTGATTCTCTCCTCTAGTTCAAGAGTGTAAGAAATATATGATTGTAGAAGGTTGGTCTGTCACAGTAGGACATGCAGTCAAAAAGAGGCAAGGGCAAGTAAGAAAATACAAAAAAGACAGACATTGATAAATCTGAAATTATTGGAAGAAGACATGAATGTGACATAGTCTGAGGGCAGTCTGATTCAGACATGAAATGTAAGATGTCACGAGCAGCTAATGGACTTACACTTGAACTTTACTTTTGCCTCAGTTTAAATCTCAGCTGAAAAATGCTATGCCAGTTAATAGTTGCAGTATATAGGGCGGCATTTGTATTGAATGCAAAAGCAAATAGCTTGCAGAACAATCTTTCACATATTAAGTCTTTTAATCAACAAAATTAAATACGTCTGAGAGATTCGTTATTGGAGAGCTTTCTTTCAATAGCTTTAAAACTTGAAAGAACAATATACAGCTATACTTTTTTTAAAAAAAATCATTTGGTGATTAAAAAAGCAAGCACTGAAAGAGAAACTTTGGTATCTACAAATCACTAAGTTCTTGCTAATTGCTGTAATTTTGTTTTAGAATACCAAGTGTGAGTAACTTTGTCTCTATTGAAACTGTGTGACTGCGATTCAGGAGATGTCTGCTTTAAAACCTTTAGTGCAGATTTGATATATCTTTGGGATACAGCAATTGTATGCTTTAAGCTGACTGAAATTCAGTCAGCTGCTGTGCCAGATGCTCAGCAGATTTAAATTGGCATATTTCAGTTGACTCCAATGTAAACTTTATGAAGTTACATCAGTGAATATCTGATTCACAGTTCCTAAAGGTCTGTTGTCACAGAAACAGAGACTAGTGATGAATAACAGTTAAAATTTTAGGAGCTGGATGTCCTTTCTTAAGTTGAAAGACATAGTATCCTTTGTGTCCCTAAATTGCTCATGTCAAAGAACAGAAATGCTTTAGTACTGAATTTTTCAAACATTTTTGCTCTGAATTTGCCATTCTCTGTTATTTTACAGTTCTGAAAGCTTTGTGGATATGTACTAGAAAAAATATCTTTAAAAATATGTATTTTTGGTAGTTAAATTGATCTTGGATCACACTGTTACATGTTTTATTGTTGGGGTTTTTTCTTGTTGTTTTAAGACTCCATAAAATAGGCCCAGTTCTTTAATGAAAAACCTCACTTTTATTCTTCAGTTGGAAGGTAAGCAATTTATATGTGTTGAGTAATGTTGAAATGTGCTTGTTCCATTTGACTGGAGAAAATTATTTGTGGAATAATGACTTCCTGAGCTAGGAGGTTTTCAATTATTGAATCTGCACAAAATCAAAATTCCTGGCTTATTTTTTCAGGGAAAAAAAAAAAAAAGTATGCATGAGATATGAGGCACATGAATTAGAAGAGGGATTTGAGAAGAGGGACCTCCATTTAGACATTTGTGGTAGAGAATCTTTCTGTAGATATTTCTTTTAAATATCTACTTGTTTATACAGACTGGGACAGTTCCAACATTAGAGACTGAATAAAAAAAAAGCAGAGTTGGTAATCCAGTGTTTTTAAGCCATTCCTATACCTCACTCTGTGTACTGCTTTGCAGTTGTTTGTTCTTTTGTTCCACTGCCTTGTTTCAAAACCCACCTCTCTTACTTTCTCCCATATCACAGCTACAAAGAGAACTGACGTTCCATTTAGTGAAAACAGTGACTCAGGAGTAGGTAACAAAGATTGTGTCTAAGTGACTATCAATGCAAAAGTCAACCTAAACCCTTAAAATTTAATACAGAGTTGGATCTGAAATATTTTGGTCATTTTTGTCATTTTGGAGGTAAATTTAAAATGTATTTTTAATCTTAATAATGTATTTGAAGCTTTATTCCTTCACATGCAGTTGTATCCAGAGAACTTATTTTTGGAAGGTGACTGGTGTTTTTTACAGAAAAACTTGTATGAAAAGTTTTGCTATGCATGATTTCTACAACAGAAAAGGGCACTGGATTTATAAAAATACCAGGTACAAGATAGCTATAAATTTATGAATTGTCATTATTTTTAAAGTTATGCATTAATGATTATAAAACATAGAATCATAGAATACTTAGGGTTCGAAAGGACCTTAAGATCATCTAGTTCCAACCCCCCTGCCATGGGCAGGGACATCTCACACTAAACCATGCCACCCAAGGCTCTGTCCAGCCTGGCCTTGAATACCACCAGGGATGGAGCATTCACAACCTCGCTGTGCAAACTATTCCAGTGCCTCACCACCCTAACAGTAAACAATTTCTTCCTTATATCCAATCTAAACTTCCCCTGTTTAAGTTTTAACCTGTTACCCCTTGTCCTATTACTACAGTCCCTAATGAATAGTCCATCCCCAGAGGCCTCTGCTGCTTCTGAAAGCTGAGTGTGTGCAATATTTACACTGCTCACCTCAGCTTACTTCAGCACTGGGCTTTGCCCAGCAGTTACCAGTGTTGGCTGGGAGGATGCAATGGCGTCTGCTGAAGCATGGCTCCAGATTCCAGTGCCACAGGCACAGAGGGCTCTTAATGCCTGCTTCGGCTGCTGTAAGCAAGCAAGAGACAAATGCAGGCTCAAGTGTCACAGCACATTACCGAGCTGGATGCCTGCTTTATTGTGACTCCAAGCTTTGCAGATGCCAGGACGGCTCGGTCCACACAAGTGACCAGAAGGTCACATATCTCCATGTCTAGGGCCATCAGCATTAGGCGCTATTTGCAAGCTAAGTGTGGATGTGAACCAAGGCTGACTGACAGGAATGTGCATCTGTTGAGGCAGTTGGGCCCACAGATGACATTCGTTGCTATCTGAAAGCCACCAACAACGTGGGGCTCTGCTGTCAGGGTCTTAACTCCCTGCATAGGCTGGCATGGGACCTGGATTCTCTTACAAGCTGTCAGCCACTGTTTCACTCTGAAACGGACCAGATGAGAAGCCACACACAGATAAATGTCTGTTGAGAGAAAACACAGGGGGTAATAGGTTGAAAAACAATGGTTACAACCCTTGGTTTTCTGGGATTCACAGGCACGGTGCACTGAATTGAAACCCCTCACTCCGTTAGCTGTCAGCAGCAAAGATCACATCCCAGCTCTTCCCTTGGTCTTCCCACAGCTCAGGATCTTACTGATCTCTTAGTAAGCCATAGAAAGAAGCCATTCTGTGAGAGAGCATCCCAGACCTCCAAGCTTTTTCTCCAACTACTACCCATGAGACACACTGCACTGATTCATTTTTAGGAGGCTGTGCTCCACTTTGGTAAGATATCAGGGGGTAGAGGTGTGTGTTTTAATGACAGTGGGTGCAGGGTGCAGGCAATCCAGTGGTTGCCATTGGTCTACCTGGAATGATTTCTATGCCCTGGGTATCATTCATCCCACTTCTCACTGCCTAGAAGTTACATGTCAAGCTGAACTAATTATCTTGGCTCCCCTATTGTCAACAGAGAGAGGAATGGGGACTTGCTCAGAGCGATTCATTCCATCATAGAATATTGCATCCTTACAGATCTCTGTAAAGGATATGTCTTTATTGTGAAAACCTGAGAATAATAGCTGTTCTTCTATCGAAATCAGCAGCAGCAAAGGGAAATACTCTTTGTTGGTAGCACAGGTAGAGAATCTTTAATGGTGTCTTTTCTGCCTGTGTTTCTGTGTGAGCTCAAAAGATCGGTCCTCTCCCACAGACCCAGTTCCACAGTGTAGGTATTAGCATCTCTTTCATCTCCCTTCTGGATCTCAAGGGTGCCAGAGTGTTAGGAATCCTTTTCCTACAGATCTGATACATATTGCTAACAGTAGAAATGCCCTCCCTGGAGGGCATACCTTGTGTGTGGCCACCACTGGCTTTTTCGTGCTTCCACTGTACAAAGAGCACCACAAGAGTATTCATAGTAGGCACCGAGAACAAGCAGTCAGGATCTGACCTCACTTCCAAGCCACATTGGTACCAGGTCACCCCTGTGCTTTCACAGGCAAGCTCAATGGCAGGCTCCATGCTTCAGCCAGCAGCTTCAGAGACTTTGCCACGTTCATCCCCAGGGGCTCAGCACACATGCCCAGAGCAAACAGCAGCATTTCATCTGCTCTGAGCTTCCCCCCATGCTCCCAAAGCCAGCTGCCATCACACCTCTCCTACTGTATTCAAGCCATTTGTTTTCTGTGGACTATGTCTCAAAGCCCCTTTAACTCCAGCTCCCAGCAGTACAGGCTTGTTTACATGCAACAAGCAACGCAGTGAGGAAGGGGATAAGAGATATAATAAAATTCCTCTTTTAGCCACTCGCAGCATCCACAGAGCTCATCACAGCAGAGCTGAGCAAAAAGACCTTGGCATTTCAGTTTGCTCACAGGTATTGTGGCTGCTTCTGAACGCAGAAGAGGTTTTTCAGTTCTCACAAACAGAGACACATTTCTTTGCACAAAAAGAAGAGCCACTGGTATGTCTGTAGTTAAATCTCACCCCCTGTTTTACAGAAACAAGCTTTATTGATGGGATGAATGGTGTCATGAATGAGATTACACTTAAATCGCAGTTACATGAGAAGGGTCCTCTGCTGGGTGAGTGGTTTGGAAGAACTGCAGCTTCCCATTTACACACTTGGACTCAACACCATTTGTTATTTGCTCTCACTAACAGACATTTGGCTAACTACACACGTCTGTTCAGACAGTTAGCTTTCCCACTCCAAAATCCCCCAAACGACATTGATACAAACCCCAGCTATTTCTGAAGCAAAGAGGGGCCGTGCTTGTAGTCCTGTACCACAGAGCATCCGCTGCAGAGTAAGGCAGCTCTTTACCAAACACAACCCCAGTCCAGGGGAGTGGAGAAGCACATGAATAAATAATAGAACAACTCTCAGATCAATTTTTTCCCTGTGCTTTCTGAATGCTTCCTGTGCGGAGCTCATTCCACTGCTGTGTGACAGCTCTGAGGCCTCCAACAGCTTTATTCACACGTCAGCAGTAACTCCTTCCACCACATCCCAACTACACATAATACTCAAGTCCCAATGGACTGGGAAGATAAAAATCAAGAAATACT
Organism: Loriculus beryllinus; assembly: GCA_039877255.1. NCBI lineage: Eukaryota > Metazoa > Chordata > Aves > Psittaciformes > Psittacidae > Loriculus > Loriculus beryllinus. The sequence goes on from JBCJKH010064359.1 coordinate 12,683, forward strand.
TAAACCAAACCTTTTCCCCCTCCCTCTCCATCACCAGGACAGCAGGAAGGATCCAGATTTACCCAAGCATCCAGATTTAGCCGAGTGTCCTATGTACAATTTGGTCCCCTTTGTACTTTCTGAAACACTCCCTGTTAATCTCAGCTTGGTGGAAGGTGGCAGTGAGCCCCATGATGTGTGGTTTCCTGATATCCAGGCCAAAAAAAGAAGTGTCAAGCTATGCAGAGCCCATAGTCACGGGAATATGGTGCCCAACAGGTTTATGCACCCAGTAGGAAGCAGGGCTGTGGATGCCTGAAGCAGCTCTGAATTAGAGCACGGTGTGTGTTTCATTTGTACAGATGAAACAAAATGGAAGAGTGGCCACTAATGCAAGCAGGAGCTCGGTTCAAGTGCCACATGTGAGCTCCATGCAGATTCATTCTGGCTTATTCCACATGACAGAAACCTCACCTCAAGCTTAAGGGTGGTCAGGCCTTGGCCCTCACTGGAAATATGGGTCAGGGAGATTCTGGATGCTCCATGGCCTCTGTTTTATTTCCTGCTAATGACACTGACAGTGTTTGTGTGCATTGCTCTAAACTGCTCTTTATAGGAAGCCTACCAATATCCAGCACGTAAAGGTGTGACCTCCTTGCCTTTATAATGGACAGCCCAGTGTGAGGCACTGACAGTGATTTGTTTTCTTTTCCCTGTGGAAATATTCCTTAACGTATTTGAGGATTTTTTTTATCTCAAAGGCAGAATTTGTCCAGATTTACCATTTAAAGTTCAATCTCAACATTAGGTTTTTCTTCCCTCCTTGGTTCTTAGATAAGATCATTTATTGTGCAAATAACTGCATGAAGTTTTGAACATCGAAGGAGCGTACCATGACCACCCACCTCCTGACAGCACGTCCCATGACTAATCATGCCTTCAATGAATCAGCAACCCTGAGCGTGGAAAACAGGAGCACAAGAAAACAGGTTCACAAGGAATTCTGTGAACCCTTTGTTTTTAAATGAAATGCTTCAGGAAAAAACAAGCAGTTCTTTTTATTCCACCATGGAAGTTCTGTCTTACACACACACACACACATGCACAGGAGCCCTTTTCCCCCACGTTCCACCTGGCAATGAGACTTGATCCTGGTGAGATCAAAGTTAACAGGAGATAAGCAGAAAATTTCCAGCCTTGTCTACTACCAATTCACTTGGTTTTCCTACCACATTCAGCAGCCACTACCTGCAACAACAGAAATTACCAAAGCATTTAATGTTCAGCTGCTTGCCATGTAGATAAAAGCAGGTTTTTATGATGGGGGGGGATGATCTGCCATAAACCTGCACGCAAAACCTGGGTATGGCAAGCGCCTTGATTCACACCCATATGATTCACCCTCAGGGTTAAAAACCCCAGGTAGCCTTAGGAACTGTGAAGTCTGCTTTTTATCTCAAGATACACAGCGCTCCAAGAGGCCCTTTTAAAGTGTTCCTCTTGGGAGGCATCCAGTAGAGTTCAGTGGAGATAATTTCTGTACTGGGGGGTACATATCTCTTTGCTATAACATTGTCTTTGACTCACATTTCCTTCCCATCACTGCCTTCTGTTAAACTGCATCTGCAGCATTAAAGGCAAAGAGGTTTTGACTTCTTTTCCTAAATCTGCAGACTCCAAAATTATTCCTTAAAAACCCAAGGATGTACAGAGATATCACTATACAGCCCAAAGGGTCAGCATGTGTCATAGCTCAACAGCCCTGTGAGCTGAAAGGACACTG
>JBCJKH010064366.1:0-14540 GCA_039877255.1 Loriculus beryllinus
GTTTCTCTTCTGGTTGAACAGTCCCAATTTTCTTCACCTGTCCTGCTTCTTTAGTTCTCACTTTGGTCCTTCCAACTTCAAAAGCTAAGTTTTGGAGAGCTCTAAATTTGTCCCAAAGTGCTGGCCAGCATGGGGTTAAGCAGTGACCCTGTTCAGATCCACTGTCCTAAATAAATCCCTCAAGTTTGCCAGGCACACAGAAAACCTTAACACAGACAGTGAAGTGAAACTAAGGATATTTTACTGCAGCACAAAGCTTCAAATTAGTTCCCATCTTTGGAGAAAGGCACCCTGAGAGAAGTGATAAACCAAGCTATATTAGCTGCCAGTACCATGCAGGAGTTCTGTGCCATAAAATTCTTTCACTTAGCTGCCAGAGTGCTTACACAGGTTTTGCCAAGTGGCATTTGATCCAAGACTTAGCCTCAGGCTACTGTTATTGGAAATCAAGCCTGAGCTAAGCACAGAAGCAGCAGCTTGTCCCTATGGTGCCCCCCAAGACAAAGTCTTCCCTCCTGCTCACCCCTCCAGGGCTTCCAATAACTCATTTAGATGATACTTTTAAAGCTTGTGCAAGAAAGTGTTGAATTAAAGATAAAACAAAGGCATCCATTGGGGTAACAATCATCTGTTCAGACAGTAAACAAACCATTTATTAAAAGTGAATGAAACTCCTAACTTCACTATAAAAGAAAGACAAATAAAGGTATACTCAAGCTCCAGACTGGTGGACAAATCTTTGCTTAGAACGTGGGCTTTAATATAATTCAGAAAGTATTAAGCTTTTATTGTGCTAAGACAAAAGCCTCTTCTAAGATGGAAACCTAACATAGCAGGCAACAGGCATAAAAGCATGCCCAAGGTAAACATCCTTTAAATGTGGGCTCCAGGACACTGACATTTCAAGTACAAGACACCATTTTGTTTTTCTCTCCCTGCGTAACTTGGATCACATACTGCTCATGTGTAATGTTAAACACTCCACTGGGATGCATTCAGAGGATTCATTCTCTCCTGGTCTACAACATTTGGTGGTATCAGAATACCTTGCATGTTGGCTAAATACAAGTCAGAAAAAACAGAACAGTATCCATTTCTGTCTAGATCAACTATTTTTTCAACAGGCCTTAAGTGTTCCATTAGACATACCCAAACAGATTCTTCATTTCCTTAATTAACACTACTAATGAGGTAATTCTCTCACAATAGTATAATGCATAAGCCTACACTGTAACACCATTTTCTGGGAAAGCCTCAAGTGGTTTAAGACAAGAGAGATGCTGAGCAACCAGAAGAACAGAAAACTATTCCTCTACTCTCTACAGTATGTATGATGGAAAGCAACAGAAACAGGAAGGCCCCAGTCTATGAACTTCCTAGTTACTAGGTGCATTTGTGCTTTTCCTAGTGCCACAGGAGCACAGTCTCAGAAGCCGGCGGCCCGCTCTGTGAAGCTCTCTGCACAGCACTAGGCACACCAGATCCCCTGGGGCTTTTTCCACTCCACAGAACAAGTGGAAAAGATAACCGCTGAAGAGGAGCAGTAACCACTTTACTGAAGAAGCAGTGCAGTGGAGATACAAAAAGGTGCACAGACACCTAGGCAACGAAAGCAGCAGCATCCCCAGCTGCACCACCATGGTCCTGACACTAGTAAACACAAAGTCCACTCACGGGAATTGGAGTTAGGATTTATACAGTGCATAACTGCATATTTAACCTGCCCTGTCTGATCACACCTCCAAGTCCTGCTTGCTGTACAACCTAGATGTCTCCATCCCTTGTTTTCAGATCAGTGGTGCCCATGGCCTGCTGACAGAGGACAGAAGCCTATATTTACAGTCACAGTTTCAGACTAATCACTTAGAGAAATCAAGCAAATATAAGCATTCCTATTTATAGGCAGAGTAGTTAAACACTTTTGGCCTGCTCATGTCAGCAAGTACCTGCAGGATTAGACAACAAATGTTATTTTGAAGAAGGAAAAATGAAATGCAACCCTACAATTTTACTGCTGTTAGGAAAAAAAGGAAAATAGGTAAAGGGGAAAAAAGTCTGGACTTGTTCCTGCTCCTCAGTGATGAGTATCTTTTTGTTCCACAGAGAAAAAAAGCTATTCATCTTAGGACAGAAGATTGAGATCTGAACTCTGCTCACGGACATCAGACTTTCTGCATGACCTTAGGCAACACACTTGTATCTTTCCATGCTTGAGCATGCCTATAAGTGAGAGTCAATTTTAAACCCATGCTATTCTCTAGCAAGGATAAGAACATATACCCATAGGAAGTATTGAGCACCAGTGAACAGTCCTGGACAAACCCCAGGAGATGCCTACTTAAACTCCATGAGCAAAGCCTGCACTTAAGAGTATTCCAAGTTAATAAGCATCTTACACTGCACTTCTTCATCTGCTCTTTCAGTAACTCCTGGACAAAGTTCAGCTGTTACAAGACAGCCATGAAGGAACTCAATTTTCTTCTTGCAGTCACTTGAAGATTACAAAATAAGACTACATAAACCAAAAATGCTTCTTGTAAGCCAAGCCTGTCTGTAGTGAGGTCCCTAGAAAAGTTCCCACATGCCTCAGAGGCATCAAATAAGATTAAAAGCTTTCAAGTTTCATTTCAGTTTTCAGCAAATTATGGCATTTACTACTGTACAACCTGTGCTTACTTTGTGAGGGAAGATCTACAGACATTTAGTGCCTTGTATTGTCTTCAGAAACAGACATCAATGCAGGAGGTACTGTTGCCTGCTTTGAACACAGAAAGTGGAAGCTGCTTTTAAAATAGTAAAGTGATTTCTTGAAAGTACTCAACCTTGATTCTTAGATTCATTTAATTTAAGTCCCCTTTCACTCTGTTACCATGTTGAAACACTCTTTAACTAAATTATCTTTGACAACAGTCATTTCCCAAGTGTGTTCTTAAAGATGACAGGTTTCTCAACTGAACTCCAAGGAAAGTAGGGTAGCTCCATGTCATGGTTTAAGCCCAGCTGGTAACACAGAAAAAACACATAGCCATTCACTCACTCCCCCCCTTGCTCCTCAGAGGGATAGGGAGGAGAATCAAAAGAACATAACTCCCACGGGCTGAGATAAGAACAATCCAGTAACTAAGGCATAACACAAATCACTGCTGCTACCACCAATAATAATAGTGATAAAGTAAATAACAAGGGAAGAGAATACAACCGCTCATCACCCACCAACCAATACCCAGCCCTACCAAGCAATGATCTATCCCTTCCGGGTGGCTGCCCCCAGTTTCTATAGTGGGCATGACGTGCTGTGGTGTGGAATACCTCTTTGGTTGGTTTGGGCCAGGTGTCCTGTGTCTGCTTCCTCTCTGCTTCCTGTCATCCCTGGCAGAGTAAATATGACTTAGAGCCAAATAAAACATTGATGTTATCAGCGCCGTTCCCAGGCTGAAAGTCAAAAACACAGCACTGCACCAGCTACTAAGAAGGAGAAAAAATGACTGCTACTGCTGAACCCAGGACAATTGCTTAAGTCAGAATTAGTAAGTAAAATTTCTGAGGATCTGCTCTACATCCTGGGTAACATCTGCTTTTTAAACTACTTCCCCCTTAACTCAATAACATTATCAAAGGCAGTTTGTGAGGGAAAGAATTCATTCTTGAGAACCAAGTAAAATTTCATTTTGGCAGGTCAGAATAAAATAAAATCCTAAACCATACAGGCTTTAGCCTTGGAATAATATTTGAAAAGCTCCAAACTAAAGAGACTTGGTTTTCACTCAGAGTTTCATTGAATGAATTTATATCGGGATTGCAGAGTCTCCATGGAGGCTCTGGCTTCCTGGCTTTACCAGCTGAACAAACTGCACTGATAATCTGAAGGAAAACAACTGTTTCTCCTGCTGTCCATCACAATCTGTTCAGCACGGAGTATTCTTCACTATAAAGAATTCAAAACCCCCTAATCTTCCCTCAAGCTCAGTCTATCCTTTATCCTATTATTTTTAACGTTCAATGACAGTGTTGACAATGCACTTTCTGTAGCAATTGTCTCCTTCTCATTTCCAAAGAAGGATGTTCCTCTTTTTAGAAATATAAAAAAAACCCCAAGAACATTTTTTTACAAGCAGAAAAATCTGCCCATCGGTGTGCTGACCAATTTCAGGTAGTGAGCTGGTCTCCTGGCTGATACTGCTTCACAACACCCATGACCTCAACCCACTAATGGGAATCGTTATCATTAATCTCTTCACTTATGTGGTTAAACCAGCATATTCCCATTGCTGTTGATGCTGGATATGGTACTCTTTTATTGTTGCTCAGTCAATTCAGTGATGTTTCAGCTGTAACCAAATTTGGGTGTAGCTGTGAATGAAATCATTCCGTCTCAGGCTAGTAACAGCCCAGTAATCCCAAACTCACCTGAACCAGCAGCAGTGTAAGTCATGGAAACCAGGGCTCATGATCCATGTACTGCTGAACAACATGGGAAGGGAACAACTGAGAGGGAGGAGGAGGCAAAAGGGAGAGATTGTGAGGTGATGCAAACTTTTACACCTTCAAAGCCACCATAGTAAGTAGATCTGCCCTAAGGGATACATGCTTTTAGTCGAATGAGTAACCAAGCAGTATTTTCTTTGATTAAAGGTTGGTTAGATGTGACAAAGATTTAAAATCAATAGCTGTGGTCCAATTCTAACTGGAGAAATGAAAAAGCACATGAGAACGAGCTTCCCATTCAGAATCCAGTTCCATTCAACACTCTGGATAGATAAAATCGCAAAGTGTCAGAAATTACCGAGGCTTGAAGAAGTTTTGAAGATACATTTTTCAGGGGTACAAGACTTGGCATGAAAAAATGTTATCACAGCAGGGCCAAATCCCTGGAGGATGGTTTATCCTAAATCTGGCTGGCTTAATTCTCCTTTTTCTTTCATCTGTCAAGTCTCTCCTTAAACATTTTAAAATTGCAGATTCCTTGTAATTCAGACAGTGGGGTAAATATGCATAAAATAACAACATGTATGAGGAATCTGCTTCACAGCCAGCATATGATGCCTGCTTTACAGTACATCCAAGAAACATCATTTTCAGCTCGTTCCAATGAGTCTGACTAGAAACATTAAAAAATAAATATATCCACGTGATGGCAAGAGCTACGCATATGCAGAATGTCTCTTCTCAGAAAACAAACACGTTTATCATTCCTCTCTGAAGTTCCCAGGGGAACACCTGGGATTTTTTCAAATCCCATGCGTATCAAGCACAGCCAACTTAGTGGTGGACTTGGTAGTATTAGGTTAACAGACGGACTCAATGATCTTAACAGTCTTTTCCAACCTAAATGATTCTATGGTTCTATTGTGTGTCAGCACCCTTTCCCACCTGGGGAGTGATGGAGTTCAGATGGAGAAGGGTATCAGCAACACTCTCACAGCTGTTCCCATGGAGCTCCTATTCGCTCAAGGGGGAGCAGTGGGTGTCTTGGCACAAGACAATCCTACACACAGGAAATGCTGAATCTTACGCATTATCCCCTGCTCAGTTAGTATCAGCCTATTTATTTTGCTAATGGAGACATTTATAGAAGGCTGAGACAAACAGTTCTAACTCAATTGTCAAAAAAACCCATACCACTAATATTTATGAAGTGCTTCTTGTGTTAGGTCTAAACACTATTTTTTCTTTAAGAAACACAAGGCTCTGAAAGAGAAGATAAGAATAATTTCTATAATCACTAGCATGTGTAATTCACCTTTCAGAACAACACTGAAAGGAGATGTTTTTAATGCTTCATTGTTGTTTCATCTTGGTTGCCTTAATATTCCTAGAATCTTGAGTACATTTTTCCTTTTAAATTGTCATGTTCCTTCCCATTTGTCTAATATTGATTTGCCTCCTGCCAGTTGTGCAGAACTCTAATTTTACATGCTTTATAGTTAGATCCCTTGTTTTCAACAAACTTCATGAGTGCTACCAAGATAGCTCATAAAACAAAAGACACTAGTTAACCAAATAGCACAGAGCATGGAGACCCATTATCTGTGTAGATATCCTGCAAATACAATGACTTTATGTTTACTTTTACCAATAGCTGGCATCACAGTTAACAGTCTTACTTGTCTTTATTTTTAATGTACTTATTTGGAATCCTGAAAGACAATGAGAAGGAGATCATTTGAGACCTTTCATACTGAGAAGCAGGAACACATTCAAGTGACTTGGTTCAATTACAGTAATTTAAACTGTTCTTTCAGCTTTCTGTCATTTGGAAAAAAAATACCACAAACCTCTGATCTGCTTTAAAATTTTAGATTTTATCACCAAATGGTTATGAGACAGCAAATATGCTGGTACAGCCTGAATGATTATCAAAGATGCCAGTTCCAGTTAAGAAGCTGGGAGACTGTATACTTCTCATCTTTTTCCAGGGCAAAAAAACCCCCAACCAAACCATAAAGAGATAGTAAATATTTAATAAGAATAAGGCTTCAGAAAGCACTGAAGGATTCAAAATGTAAAGCACACAGCCTAGAGCACATCAGCTTTTATTAAGAAATCACAGATGATTTTTGAGTTGGTGAGGGCAGAAGGGCAGAAGGACTCTGGTCCCTCTCTCACGTTGAGTAACACAGGAAGCGTCTGCTCATTCCGCTAGGAAGTCAGGGGAAAGCCACTTGGCTTGCGTCAGCCAATATGACCAGCACCAGAGTCTTCAAAAATGATATTTTTTAATTCTGCTCACCATTTAACCACACTGCACAGAACCTTAATTTGCCTTGGTATCTTAAACCCATTGAAAAAGAAACAAAGCAGGGAGCAAGGAAAAGGTCTTCCACAAGCAAGGCATTACTCAAGAAAACAGAAGCAACAGGGTACAACTTCCCTTTATGGCTAAACTGCTTCCGAAATGGGACGTAGGTTCAGCTGTGAAACAGAAAAAGACTACACTGGGAAAGCGGTGCAAAGTAACTCCAAGTTGTCAGGTTTAATTAATAGGTACTTAAAAAGGTCTGATGCAAACAAAGCATTAAGGTCCATTGATTATAAAAGGTGTAATTATCAATCTGATGAACACATTAATTTAAGTAGGAAAACTTGCAAGTCACATAACTCAAAACTGATGTCTTAATTAAGCAAATAAGCTACTCAATGCAAGGCACACTGAATGTTTAAAGAGGTACGTGGCCAGAGCTGATACGGCTTCTTCATTTCTTACTAGAGCTACAGAAAATTTGCAAAGAAACAACCTCAATCCTTATCACACATATCTGACAAGGTTTCTGAGCCACCTGTGGGACCCATCAGTATCACAGATCTAGCACCTTTGACTGCCTATGTCATTTTTAAAATAGCTCCTCAGTCACTTAAACCTTTAAAAAATGTTTAAGAATTTTCACTGTCTCCAGTTTTCTCTTTCTTCCCCTATTACTGTTTAAATTGAACATTTACTTTTATCATCAGCTCAGTCTTAAAATGCTGCCTCTCTTCCTTGCAAACAGTCTGAGATCACAGTGATATAACATCCAGATTGGTTTTTCCAACAATTGCTCAAAAGAAGCAATTAAATAGCTGTCTACATGCAAGTTCACAAGCTCAAAGCTATGCTGAGGATTCAAAAGACAATACTCTGGAATAATTCAACATCTGAGTACTCCTACTTGGTACCAACATTGCACAACGTTAGCACAGGTTAGCTACAGCACTGTTCACTCTGACCAGCTTTTGTGGCTCTAGGCTCTCCAATTAGACAGGTCTTGTGCTAGAGAAGTATAAATGTTTCCATGATGTAACACAATCCATCCAACACCAGCTTGATTACTGATCCTGTCTGACTGCTGACAACACTGGGTTCAGTGCAAGCACAATTGCCTGTGAGCAATTTCTTAGGCTGCCCTGAAATCATAGTCAGGCTTTTAAAAGGATTTCTCTCAGAATGAGGCACAACAACAAAGAGAAAGACAAGGAGCATCCGAAGACCATCACAATCCTGCCTAAGCATCCTGTTCAGCAAAGAAATGCAACTTTTCTTGTCTGTTTTATCAACATGGACCTGCTAAAGAAAAATAAAAAAATGAGCCCCAAAATTTTAGGGCTTCAAAAGCCGCATAAACAAAGCAGGGCTTTATTCCCTTAACGGGGCCACTGCCGACAGATCCAGGCACTATGAGTATTACTCATATACAGGGCTATATGACATCTAAAAGATGAGCTGAAACTTTCCTTTGCATGCTGTTTTAAAACCATTCCGTAATTAAGCCCAAAGAGATGACAGACATTTATTGACAGTTAATGCAGTGCTCCCACAATGTATTATTAGGCACAAGACCAGAGGCACAAGGCCAAGTGCTGTTAATCTAGTGAGTGCAGCCTGAAAAGATCTGGTAATATTGCTAATATTTTTTAAAAGGCAAAAGTCTTGAGTTTTCACAGAAACAGACACACTGAATAACCCACCAAAATAAAAGTGTCATGGGAAAAAAGAAGAAAGTTCACACAGTTTTTAACCCAATTTTTCCACATGAGGAGTGATGTTTGAAAAAGGACTGCCCTCCTTTGCCTTACCTCATGTTTTACTTTAGCAGTGTCAAATCCGATCTTTCGTGCTTGGCTAGAAACCTTTCCAAAACAAGTGTGAACATCTATCAACTTTCAGTTAAGGTAAGGAAAGTGATGGGTGGTAGTGATGGGTGGTAGGTTTCCCTCCAAATGCTCTGCTTGTTTGTTTTAAGGAAGCCTTAAGAGGAGCAAATAAAAGAAGCTTGAAGTCCTCTGAGCAAAGCTGACTTCTTCCTCTCAAGGTCATCTTCCAGTCATTTAAGAACCATGGAAATAGCCGGGGGAGTGGAGGGGGAGGAAATACGCAGACTCAAAAAGACACCTTTCCTTCTCAAATAGCTTTGGTGCTGGAGGCTGAGCTAAAAAGGAGCACTCAGGTCTGCCACTGTTACAGACCCAGCCAATCTTCCCCCCGGGGGAAAGAAAGATGCGGTAAGAAGTTCTTGCAGAAGTAACTCCAGCAGAAGCACTGCACAAAAAGGAGAGCTGGCAACTCAGAAAGACTCCACTGGAAGTTGCTCGTCAAGGGTCTTACAGACGAGAACCTTCCTCCTTGGATACATTTTAACCCCTGTTTTCAAGGCCAGTGCTGAAGCTAGTATGTTAAAAACCCAATGGTATGGTTCTGAATCGAGACGACCCTTGATACTTTTTCACAATTTACGGCCTGATCTTATTGAGAATATGCATTCAAATTTTTAGTAACATATTTAGCAAACATTAGCTATGACTGACATGCATATTCAGAACATATTTTGCTTAGGATTTAAACCGAAATTCATAATCATGTTAGCTACACGTATTATTTCACAGATGTTGCAACCTGGCTGAAGACTTAATTTTGTGTAAACCTCGTGAAAGACCCGGGAACCCAGGGGGAGCTCTGCCTAAGCGAAAACTAAAGGATTTGGGGCTCCCGTGCAGCTACGTGCCCGGGCACACCATCGCCATTTCCCTGACAGCTCAACGCACCCTTCTTCTGTAACTAAACCGAAACGCCACCCCCAAAACCCCAAGCCAGCAAGCAAACAGAAAAGTATTCTCAGGCAGTTCAGGCACAAGCAGACGCTGTGCCCTGTCACAGCCCCGAGCGCTACCGACCCCCCGATACCGCCGCCAGACCCGTTACCTTCTGCCGCCGCTCGCGGTGGGTGCTGGAGGACGGGCCGCCGTACGTCGTGCCCGGGCAGGGCTGGCCCGGAGCCTCGGCAGGGGCAACTGCGCCTCCCAGGGCTGATGCCCACCCGCGGGCTGCGCCGCCAGGGCCGGGGGCAGACGGGGAGCGGGGTCCCGCAGAGCCCCTGCGGGAGGGACCGGGAGGGACGGGGCGGGGCGGCCGCGGCTCGTCGCGGAGCTCTCTGCGCCCCTCGCTCCGCGCACGGCTCGGAGAGGGGACCCCGCAAGTTCGCGGCCGTTGCTGCCTGTGAACAGCAAAGTTGGCGGGGCACAGAACCGGGAGGGAGACAAAGCCCCTCGCCACCGGGTGACCCCGAACCCGCCCCGCGGACCCCTCTCACCTCAGGCACTGCCTCCTCCCCGCCGGGATCGCGGAAGGCGCCGGCTGCTCTCCGCTCCATCGCGGCGCTGCGCCCCGCTCCCAGCTCCCCAACTCCACCGGCATCGCCGCGGCCCCGCCGCCGCCGCCGCCGCAGCACCCAGTGCCGGCAGCGGAGCGCCGCCTGCCGCCGGGGGCACCCCCCCCCCCCATCCCCAGGGCGAGCTCCCGCCCCGCCGCTGCCGGGCTGGGGAAGCGGCAGGGGCAGCGCTGGCCCCCATCCGCCCCCTCGGGCCATCATCAGCACCGGGATGCACCCCGCTGCAAAGCGGCCAGGAGGTAGCAGGGTTAATATGGTTATTAGGATATTTAATCACATCCCCTCCTCAGGGCAATGCTCACGCTAGCGGCCCGGCTCCAGTAAGCTCCCGGCAGCAAGCAACTGGCGTTGAGTTGCACAAAAACTAAACCCGAGCCTTAATTTAAACGCACTTTCAAACAGCGAATGCGCTCTCCCTGTCGATGGACTTGTCCCAGCCGCGCTGCTGGTGTCAGGTAAGTTTACTTCTTCGCCCTGCTTTCGCAGGCTCGGTGCAGCAGACGCAGCCTGACTCCGGCAGGTGAGTGCTGTCAGCGAGCCCCCAGTGCGTGTGCAGCTGGGGAGAGCTGTTTCACCGAGCTTATGCTTGACTCGAATGCAGCTGCTGCCTGAGAGCGTCCCGGGAGCCCGGCGGGGAGTCGCGTTGAGAAAGATAGCCCAGCAGCCCCGACCGCTTTAGAGAGATGGGGATTTCGCACGGACCCTGGTCCAGGCGCTAGCGGGGCTTGCGTGTGCAAGGGCACACACGCACCGCCAGGACCCCTCGGGAGCCAAAGTGGGGAGCGACGTTCACAGACGTTCGTGCACAGCCATTTCTCTGTCTGGTGTCTCCCGTCTGCGAGCAGGCGCTTGGGAAAATGTAAAAGTCTTTTGATAATAGCGTGTGTTCAGGGTCTGCCCGCATGTACAGCGCCGCAGGATGCCGCTGCACCGTGCGAACAGGAAACATCACGGTTCTAACTTTTGTGGGTGTAATAATGGTGATGGCTTTGTACACATCACCACCACCACCCCCCTCGGTACTACACCAAGTTGCAACTTATTTGCAAGGGTTGAAATACATTTCCTAAGGTGCCTCCTGTATCTCTTGGCAGTTTCTCCATCTCTCTGTGGCTAGTCTGGGTCCAGGGTTTTGTCAGTCTTTACATCTTTTAATTTATTTACTGTGTTTTCTGGCATTCATGCCAGTTAACATCATCTCCCCCACACCTCCCCTTTGGGGAAACTTCTGGCTGGTTCTGGCTTCTGTCTTGATTGTTGCTTCTTAGATTATATATGTATTAATTAGTGTATTTTCTCAGTTGGTGGACCAGCTGCAAGAATACCTCACATCAAATTTGATACAGGCTGCCAATCCCAGGTATCCTGTTGTCTCTGCAGGGAGCCAGCTCTGCATGTCTCAGAGAAAGCAGCATATAGTTTTGTTGTTACTGTCTGTAGATGTTAGAAACTCTGTGCATACATACACTTTTACTGTTATTGCTTACATTCACTACAGCATCTATCAAGTTCATTGCTCTTGGGTTATTTGATTTTCAAGGTAACATTGAAGATGTAATTGTTAATTTAAATATGTCACCTTCTAATTTTGTGCTCTGTTGTTCTTGCACTATGAAAAGACAAACAGGACCACACATTCAACCTTGCTCATGTCCTTCTCAGCTCCATCTTGGCACTGCATTTTGCATGCTCTCCAAGCACGATTCACACTCCCCTCAACTCTCCCACTAAAGTCTTGAAGTGAGACAGTCACCGCAATATCTGAGCTTGTTTTTAGCAATACTAAAGAACTGTTTGAAACCATTTGCCTTTCTCATACGGCAATATTTTAATTTGTTTGCTGCTTGACAGCCTGGGATGTGTTTCCATTGGCAGGAGATTTTCATGCATTTACTTTTCTGTGCCTATTCTATTTATCCATTTAGCTTCACTTGTGTATAGCTTGCATCTCATCAAAATGTTTTGACTTAAACTATGCCAAAGTATACCTTTATTCATTTTTTTTTTTACCTTTTATTTCATGACCAGTAATTTGACAAGCCTGTGGAAAGTAAGAACCCAGTTCGGTGCACAATCTGATGTGGTACTTTTATCTTCAGAGGTTACCTTTCAGCTTGCCCTAGATCAAGCCCTGCTTATATATGGTTGTTTGCATGTCCCCAGAAGTGAATAGTGAGCATGATTGCACAGGTGTAATTCCACTTTTAAATATGTCCAAAGTATTAAATAATATTTTTCCCTCCAAATTCCACCAAGTTGCAAATTCTTTACTAGATGCAATAATTCTCATGATAGTGAAGAGTGATAGTGAAGATCAATAGCAGAATGCCATTTATGGTATCCATGGCATGCACTTACCCTCAAAATAATACAATTCTGCCTTTTCAAACAGATGGAAAAAAGGTTGCATGAAGCAGTTAACTGGTTTGGATGTGATCGTATACGTACAGTCTTGGCAAAAAAAGCTGGGTCTCTGGCTCCAGCCTTCGTCACACAGTGATGTTGTTTTTGTGCTGCTTTGTGCTCATGTTTCTTGTAGGACATCTCATGTGTGCCATTCTCTGCCTCACACAACACCCACAGCTGCAGCAGTGAGGCTATAGGCTCCTTTCCAAAAGGAAAAGGTGGGCCACAGAAGGTAAAATGGCAGCTCTGTCTCATGCCCATGCCTGTAAAAGAATGGGATAGCTACTGTTCCTTCTCACTCTTGTTCAAGGCTTGCTTGGACTAAGTGCAGTTGAGTTCGATTTACAGTCAAGACTTCCTACTGCAATTAAGACATTTATATGGTTTTCTGCAAGGAGCTTTGTTTGTAGGGGAGTGTGGGTATAGCCTCATTGATCATTTAGTTTAAAAAGTCTAGTTTCTAGTTGGACCAGGTCCAACTCCAGATGAAATCAGCACTTGAAGTCCCAATTATGTCAAAAGAAGTACAATTAAATATTTTGCAGGTATGTTTCCTATTTCTTCCTGTTCCATCCTATCAGTGTTGTCATTGCCTCTGTTCCACAGATGGCAGCTGCAATGGCAGTGACTGGGCAAACACAGAAGCTGGGGCACTTCGGTTTAACTTGTTCATTGGTTTAAAATTTCTGAAATCTGTTTATTTTTTTAAGTAGTATACTTAAAAGCACTTTAAATGCGATGCTTAAAGGAGTTTTATCTGAAACCTGAGAAAAGCTGGACTGTTATCCCAGAGCTGTGAAGATGAAAAGGTTACCTTTTCCTCTAGTCTCACAACAAGATGACTCTTAGCATTGCTTTTTGTTGATTTCTTTGGATTATTTTATCATCTCAGTTGTTATTACTGCCGTGATGATTTTGGTTTAGGATTTGTATCACCTAATCCAGAAATTACTGCTCTTGGTGACCAAAGAAACAGGATGTGATTCTAGGCAGTAAGTACCTGTATTAAAGCTGTAATTTTGTAGTTTCACCTAGGTGTCTCAGTCAGCCAGGCTGTTTTAGCTGTAAACTGGTGTAAAAAGTTGTCTTCGTGTGTCTGGAAGGGACCAATTGGTAAACTGGAAGCCTTTGCAGAGGACATGCCTAGGAACCATGGCATCAGGCAAAATCTGAGGTTTATGTGTTTATTCCTATGTAAAAAAGAGGAATCACAGAAAGGGAGGGAAGGTAATGGACCCCATCAATTTTGGACACCTGGGGTGTGTGTAGTCTGTAGAGATGGGTATAGAAACTTGCTTGTCAGAATCAGTGGTGGGAATAAAAGGAAGCCCCTAGCAGCTTGACTCCCACTCCTCAGCTCTCATAGCAGACAGAAATCCCAGAAGTAGGTAAGTGAATGTCTCTGTGAAGACTGTGTTGAAAACTATCATTGTAATATTTTTGATCAATTGTCACAAAGTATTGCTGAGTGTGCTTTTGAAAGGGGAGAGAAGCAGGTAGCAAAATTTTGGTACCTGTCATGGAGATAATTGTTTTTGTAGCTGTAGGGAGGGAAGAGGATGGGGGAAACCCAAGAAAGTGAATGAAGCATTGCTCACTTCAGGTAAGAGTGATTTTTTATTTCATTTTTCTTTTTTTTTCTTTTTCTTTTTCTTTTTTTTTTTTTTTTTTTTGGCAACAGGAAAATAATTAAGTTGAACTTCCATTTGTATGAATGCACCTCATTCCATACAGGACAGCTGATGCGCACAAAGTTCTCAGAGATGAGAAATGGTACTGCAGATAGCAATGCAGTGGGGAAGAATAATATAGTTGTATCAATGACAGCACGGGAGAAAATACAGTAGGTTTCCTCTCAAGTTCTTTGTGAGTAAAATGGTCATGTGCAAAATATTAATGATCTATTGTAACAGTGGTCATGTGTATATATGATGTAAATATAACATTTTCTTTGTATTTATCTTCTGTTTTATGAGAAGGAAAGTTTAGCGTTTT
>JBCJKH010064371.1:0-11082 GCA_039877255.1 Loriculus beryllinus
CAGGTAACTTTGTTGTAGAAGACAACTAGGTTTGTCAAGCATGAAGTGAAAGTTTGTCAAGCATTTTGGTGAAACTGTGCTGGATTTTCCCAGTCGCAGTCTTCATTTTACTTGTGACAGCCCCCAGGAAGATTCACTCCATAACCTTCCTAGGGACTGAAGCAAGATTGATGGACCTATAATTTCCTGGAACCTCCTTTAAGATCTTCTTTTAGATGGCAGTGACATTTGCCTTTTTTCAGTCTTCTGGCATGTGCCCCAAACTCTACAACTTCTCAAAGATTAGGGAGAGCAGCCTCACCCGTGGCAGAGTCAGCCAGCTCCCTTAGCACCCTTGGATGAATATTGTCAGAGCCCATCAATTTGTAGGGCGTCAAGCTCCAGAATAGTTCGTATACCAGCTCTTCTTTTGCTGAGATCTGCATTTGCATCAACCTGGATTTTCTTTTTTTTTATTGAACTGCTAATTCGAGACCAAGCTCAGGAAGGAGCCTACTTTTGCTAATGAGAATTCTCTTAATGCTTCTGCACCTATCTCTATCCTGGTAACTCAATAAATATTCAATTATTATACAAAGTAGTACATTTTACAACCCATCAAGGAGAAAATAAGGAACATTTGAACAATGAAATCCTGATTCTGGACTTCTAAAGTCCATGTGAATTTTGCTGTTGACCTCAGTAAGCATTAACATGCAGTTATATATTCCAGCAGCAGTACAACCCCCTGCTCTCTGACTTCTTAAGACAGTTCAATTTCCATATAATCAAGACTGCAGTGAACAACTGCTTCCCCTTCCCACTAAAATCTGTCATAAAAAATGACTGTATCAACAGCAGGCATTTGGTATAATGGAATTAAAGTCATGATATTGCAAAACATTTTTACATATAGAAAATTCTTTCCTTGAGATCAAATGTTTTGGCTTTTTTGGCTTTACTTCTTTTGTATATAAGGTAAGCATGCTTCGGTCTTGGGATCTTTGTAGAAGCTATGCTGTGAAGATGTCCATGTCATTAGAATGAATTACTTTGTGATAGGGTCAGGTGCAGCTTTTAAAATGCAGAGTGGGATTTCCTCTGCACAATTCATATCTGAAGCCACACAAATTGTTTATTTGTTAAGCCTCCAAATGGGTCCTTCGTAAAATACAGTAATAACAATTAATGCATAACAGAGATTAGCTAATTCAAAAGCAAACTTCCCTCCACTGCTTCATGAAAAGCAAAGAAAAAAAGCAAACTTTCTGAGGTTATTGGGTTACCATTATATAGATGTATAAGCTTCACTAGGGATTTATTGAGAAAATAAAGATTCTTACTATCAAAGGTAAATAGATGTATTTGAAGCTTGTCATTGAGAATGATGGTACATATTCTATGTCCAAGTGACTGGGACTGATATTATACAAATTTATAGAGTCTTCACAATGTTTCATCTTGCTTTGAGGGACAGCTCTATTTGAATCATTTCTAATACTAAGGCCCAAACTGTGTCATTGCACCTCCATATACACATCCTTTAGAAAAAGAGCCAGTGAGACCTGGGAATAACTTGACTTTTTCATTTTGTACCCCACTAACCCTTCCTTCACAATTATTTCCCTTGTGTGGCTCAGCTGTGTCCCTCAGAGACTTCAACTTGTGATAGATTCTGAAACACCAAAGGAGTTTGGAAACATTTTCTTCCTTCTTTAATCCCCTGGATATGGGATAACCCTCCTGCACTTATTATTGTCCTGGGAACATAGTCCCCCCACTATTCATGTGTATGCTGTAGCACATCCTGGGAGAAGAGGAAGGAACAGCAGAGTGGTGAAAAGGGGCTGATTGTGTAGCTTTCTCTACAACTGTGCTCTGAGTCTATGAGTGGGAAAGAGCAACTCTGGCAGAAGCAGAGAAAAGCTGTACATCAGAGAAACGGACTGGAAAATATTGTGCAGGCTGTGACAGGATAGGACACAAAGCTAGTAATGTGGCTATATGATGTTGTCACTGCCTCATCATTTTCATGGGTTTTGGTATTACACACATTTAGATTGTCATAAAATCACAGAAAGTATCTGTCACTTACCATTACTGTTTATTATTCTATGTACCCTACCAGGTGAGGAAATTTGCCATAGAAGTTTGCTTTGGATTCTGATAAACAAGGTCCACGTAGCCATAGAGAAGGAGGGCATCTGGACTGCTAGAATGATTTTTGTGATCTGCAATCCCTTCCCTGAGTATGTCCCAGATATTTCTTAGAAAAATGTAGAGTGGTAAGATTGTCTGTGTTGGTTGTTCTAGTGGAATGGATCTGCTGTAAAGCTGTAAAAAAGCTGTTGCCAAAAGTTAAGTGAAAAAAACCCTAAAAATGGTGAATATGTTTTTAAATGCTTCCTCAATTATTAACCAAATACTTATTTTGATAATTCTTTCTGTTCAGGGTTTGTTGTTTTTTGGGGGTGGGGGTGTGGTGGTTTTTTTTTTTTTTTTTTTTTTACCACATGATATCCCTACATCTGCAGAGTATCTTGACCGAACTTGATGAAATTGTTCTGGATAAATGATGCATTTACGTTATCATGGTTTCGTGGTTATGATAAACATTGCACAGAGCAGTCCCAAAATGGCTATGCTCCATACAGTTATGGAGGCAATTTTGTGGTCATATTCTGTCCTTACCACTGCTTTTCTCTGTAAAGCAGTGACCAAGATATACCAGAGTTAGAAAGTGTGGGAGAAAATAGTGCCACTTTGGTCACTTTGTATTGCCTCTTATGATACAGAAATCTTCAGGCTAGGCCTTGGTTTTTCCAGATTATTACTCAGCAGCAAGGAGACAAAGAAAAACAGTGCTCCTTGAAAGAACAGAATTTCTACTAATAGCTCAAAGAAATTTCACCAATCTTTTCTTAAAAAAGAAGAAAAAGAAAAAGAGAAAAATATCACAACTCATTGGTAGCATAACATCTTGGTCTTAGATTTATGTAAGATTCAAACTTGATATCACTGCTTCAGACTTACATTGTCATAAATTAGAGCAAAACTACTTAGTAATATATCACTGTCTTTATTCCACTGCGCATAAGGAATTTTACCTCTCTAAAAGTTTTGGATTTTTTTCCTTTTGTCTTGCACAGACCTCTTTTCATTTTAGCAAGGTTCATCTAGGGGCAAAATCCTCCTTTCTAATGCTACATTATGAAAATTCCTTCCTTGACCTTTCTAGCTCACCAAATCTGCAGTTCATTTCATGAAATAGCTCCATTTCCACACTCTTGCTGTTATGATTTCCTTTAATTTTGCAAAATACTTTACTTTAGGGGACATTGTAGACCCTGTCTGAATGGGAGATACAAATCTTAACCACAAATCACATCCCCTTTGGAAGGAGACACTGAAAACTTCAGATGCAACTCTGAATTCCCAGCATTCTTGGGAACTTATGCAAGTTAAAACCAAAATCTGTGTGCTTTTTGCATGTGTGTTTGTGTTTGAAGTTTCTAAACAATAAATGACCTAAAGCTCAGCTACCGTTCCTCCTTCCCTTACAGAAAATATCAGCCAGTGGTCTTGTTTCTGAAAAAAAAAGTGTTTGTTAAGAGGTGCATGACCTACTCTTCACCCTTTCAAGGCACTATGTATGGGCAAGAATTTAAGTACCATGTAGTAAAGGTTAACCAGTCTTCGTAACTCAGATGTACTCAAGATGTGTTAGGTAATTGGGACCAAACTCTGAACAAACCTTTGAATATTTATCAGTTTCTCAAATAGAATCTGGATGTTGAGCCTTCTTAAGTTCACTTGTCCTTATTTATTTGAAAAATGGTTTATGATAAATTACTGAGTCATCACTAATGGACAAGAAGAGTTCAGTGTGAGGCAAACCAGCAGAACTTCACTGGAAATACAATATAAATTACTGACCTCTACAGTTGTCACTATGATATCAGTTGACAATGTCACTTTAATCAGAAGACCTGCTTTTGTGCTGTCTCTCTTTGCTGCCAATTGTAAAGTTTTCTGGAACCTATATATTTCCAGTAAGATTTACTGGCCTGTACGTGCAGCAACAGGCAGAGTTAGTACTGCACCTGTCTGGCTTTTCTCTTAGGCTGTCAGCAGGGATCCCTAGCTGTCTGGATAAAGTCAGTCTAAAAAGAAATATTTGATTTGATGGAGCTCTGAGGGAGTAGATGAAGTGTTTTTCAAGGGAAGGAAAGGTGCAAACTCTATAGAATGCTCACAGGTCCTGTGGCAGGAAATACTGCAATTCAAATTGGAGAAGCAAATTCAATATATGTAATCAACTGTGATTTCTCCCTGATCATCTCAGGACTAATTAGGGAGTGTTTTTTACAGCTAATCAGAGGTATCTGGAAAGAAGTCATTTGCATAACTGCAAGTCAAATTATATCATGAGGACAGCTGAGCTAATGTAAACTGTCATTTACAGTAAAATTAGCATGTATTGCATACAAACAGGGAAACAAAGGAACAGTGGAAACCTGCTGACTAGAAACTAGGAAAAGCAGTACTGACGGAATTCAGAAGCTGTGCTACATGAAGCATATCAATGCATGAAACACAAGGAATGTAAATATGCAAAGGCCAAAATATTTGTAGAAGGGGACACATTTGATATAATCGTAAATACCGTGGATTCTGCAGGCTAACTGTCACTTTGTCACTGCATTTTATCATGGTTTGTAGTTTAATATTCCAGGGGAAAAAAAACCCTCTTTTCTCATTTAGGGGAGACTGTTCTTTACTTACTTTAAATCAAGCCCAAAATTAGCTTCTAATCCAGTTATTATAGCAAGCCTTGAA
This sequence comes from Loriculus beryllinus, assembly GCA_039877255.1. Lineage (NCBI taxonomy): Eukaryota > Metazoa > Chordata > Aves > Psittaciformes > Psittacidae > Loriculus > Loriculus beryllinus. The sequence goes on from JBCJKH010064371.1 coordinate 4,819, forward strand.
AAGACATACCTGCTTTTGTTTCACTTACAAGATACAACACACTGGAACTCCTATTCACCTATTTCTTCAAGAGAGTGCTTTTGAAATCTATTTTTATCTCTGGGAATGTAGGGGAGATTTTGCTTATCTCACTTCAGTCTGCCAGACATTTTTACCCATCTCAAGCTGTAGATCTGACAAGTTTCCTATCTCAAAGCCCTGATCTTCACGTAGCTAAGCACAGGAACATGTGATTTTTCACATGGGACCAAAGGTTCATGCATATCTGTCAACTTTCTGCTTCACTGAATAGGGAGAGGATGTCCTTGTGAGCTCTGATGCTCATTTACAATCCATTATATGCAAAGCTAAGGCCTAAAGTTAGAACAGGACTTCTTATAAGGGCCCTACAGAATGTGTGTACAGACACTTCAGTTTAACTGAATTTAAACATTCTCTTGGAGGACCTTTGAATGCTCATACCCATTATCAGCCCTTTGAAAAATGAGCAGTTCTAAGAATAAATTAAACTGGAGATTGATGATAGCTGCCAGGCAGAATCAACCAGTAACTGACTGGAGTTAAGACAGTGTCCCTCCATACTATGTACTTTTCCATAGGTCCAGATCTGTGTAAGCATTTGGGTGCCCAGTTAACTCCCACATAGACTTGTTCACCAACATGGCTATTTTGTAATTTCTTTAATTTCTTTGAAAAAAAGAAATAGCCCTTTTAATTTTAAAAGCTGGATTATTGTTTATATTTTAAAAAGTAACACTGATGATAAAACACAATATTAAATATAGGTCATTCATATACAGATTACATAATTTTCACTGCTTACTTAAATATGCATTTCATTTGTTGTGACTCCATGTATAGGTTTTTCTTTGAAACTTTTTTTTAAAGACATGGAAACCAGTGAACTCAGAAAGAAAATAAATATGTTCAAACACTGACTAAATGGTTAAACCTTAGCTATGTCCAGATGCAGAAATTGTATTTCTGCCTTTCTCTTTATCTGTCCCCCAAAAGCATATTAGCTTAGTATAAGTTTGTGTATTATATTTCCCCTTTCTCTGTCTCCCTCAACAGCTTTCTTATAAGCCTTTAAGCATGTGTAACTGACATGGCTAGGCTTAAGTTATTTTTCATGAAATTTGCTTTCTTACAGCTTTTTTAAGAAAGTAATGAGAAAGTCTAAAATAGAAAAGTCTGTTTCTGTCTTACTGTTCTGTCAGTGGGTTACTTTCTTCTGTTGAAAATGTCTGAATTTATAAAAATACCTCCAAATAGCCATTTTCACTTAAGCTTACTAGCTGAAATGAATTGTTAGTTCAGATTTCTGCTTAACACTGATTTCTTACATTACATGATTTTTCTAGTTTTCACTGAAAAAAAAAATAAGAAAAATTGGTAGGTCCCAATTTTCATTCCATTATACTGCTTAAATAGTTGGATAATCTTATTCAAGCCATGTGAGATGTTTTAATCTAAAATCACTTTGATAACCAGGCACTGTTGCAAATTAATCAGATCCTGGATATCAGAGAAAAGGGAGGAGTTATGCAAAACTAGTAGACCTTAAATTAGTAGGCTAGAAGATTGTGTCAGGGGCAAGATCATGTTATGCTTTCCCGTTTTCCTCATTCTTTAGAGCATCTGCTGCTTGCCACTGTCCAAGAACAGCCACTGGTCTTCATCTAACCTAATTCAACAGTGGCTGTGCTGTTATAACTCAACCTAATGCTTAGTGAAGGCACTAGGAGAGGGTGAGACCCTCAAAACAATCCCAATGTGACTTGTAAAGATTTTTTTTCCAATCTCTGCATTTCTCTGTCCATTCTCTGCATGTGAGAAAGAAATTGAGATGTGTAAAGATTTTTCTGTCTCTGTTATAATCCTGTCCAGAGAAATTACCCTTTCCACAGTCTGTACAGTGCATACAGCCTTCCTTAAGACTCTAAGATACCTGCAGACTGTGTTACACATGAATATGCAGAAAACCTTCAGATCTTATTAAGACACAGCTTCCAGTTTGCTATTTGTCTATTTTTACCTTCTTCTGTTTTCTCTAATTCCCTCCTATTTCAGCTACAGCCAAGCACTTTGACTCCATCTGTGAAGGTGGCAATTCCAGCTGCCCTGCAGCTGCTGTCTTCGCTGTTTCTTGGCCAGCCATCAGGGAATGACTCTTCCTTCACTAAAGACACGATACATTTCAGCCAGTTTCCACTTGAAAAGCAAAAGAAGCCATTTGAATACTGCATAAAGGCAGTTTCTAACCCCTAAATCTATAGAGAAAAACATTACCTCAGGCATACAGCTAACAACACATTTGCTTTGAAGTCTAGTCAATATATTTATTTATTATTTCTAAGTTTCAGGTTTCAAGTCAGTGATTTTTTTGGGTTTTTTTTTTTTTTTTCCACTTTCAGATCTGTTAAGAAATGTCCATGTAGATTGCTTTTAGATGACAGATTCTAGATCTTTGCAGGTTCCAGATCCAAGCAGCTACCATGACTGCAGCCTGACACCATGGCACATACCCCCCTACCTCTCTGCTCTCCCGTATTCATGCAATGAAAACCCATGCATGCAGGCTGGCAGCAACCAGGATGTGTGCAGCTGAGTACACTTAGTCTGCATTGTGGATACAACTAAAAATACAGCTAAACAGAGTCAAATTTAAACAAGAGTCATCATTATTATTAATGCAGTAGAAAATTGATAAGATTTGTGATTTTAATTGGAGCCAATAGAAAGTATGTGACAAAATCTTAGACGCAGCTTGCAACACAATGCTGAATAATCTTGCCCCATTAGGTTTGCCACTTGCAATTGCTTTTACCAAACGCAGCAGAAAATGAGAGACAACTGCATTCTAAGTGTCTCATAGAAGAAAAATAGGTTTATGTAAACATCATATAATACTACTTCACACACTATTCACAAGACACAGGTAGCTTGAGTTACTGTCTTAAAAAATGCCTACAATGACAAAAGGGAGCTGTGGGCTTTCTAAGCTGGATAATGGCATAATTTCTGTTTTTATAAGGAGTTGAACAAGATTCCACAGGCTCTAAAGATGTTTCGTCCCCATTATTTCTTTGCTAAACTTACTAAAACGTTATAATGATTTAATACCACCACTACTCTATTGCTGAAATAAGCAGGGAACATTAGCTTGGTGTTATTTTCATCATGAACTTAATAGTTCTACTGAATTTAGAGGCTTCTTATACCAGCTTGTACTTCAAGAAAAATAAAACAGCACCATTAAAGTAGAGCATAAGTAAGGCACAGTAAGTGCCGACAGTTATGAAGCTCATACTGATATTTCTTTTTCTCATTTCCAGCTAATTTTCCAGAACAGCTTTTGGCCTACCCATAAATAGGTCTATGATAAACCAAACATTAAATTGGAACTAATTCCATAATTAGCACAATTTCACAGTCATATGTTTGACAAAACAGTCTTGCTTAGCAAAAAAAAAAAAAAAAAAAAAGCCCCCCAAAACCAGCAACAACAACAAAAATCTAGAAAGCATTGGCCTGGTAGAGCAAACCAGGATTTAGCTCACAACCTGTTAAAATGCATGTGGTGGACAACCTGCCAAATGGGCAGCCGTGTCACATAACAGCCACATGAAAGTCACTGTGAGTCTGGACGCACAGGTGACTCTCTGGTGTCTTTGTCTGCTGCACCGTAGGAAGAAAACAACCAGGCAGAGCTCTGCAGCTGACATTTCCAACTCTTGCATTTGGCAGAGCTGAAGAAGTTGAAAAAAGCTATGATGGAGGAAACCAAACATATGCAATGCTCTGAAGATATGGGAAGTTCCCTCCTTATCCCCTAGTCAGAAGCTGTGAAATAGGAGATTTGATTACAGATATCAAATTCTAGCTTTCTGAAGGGATTTTATCAGTTACCAAAACACCCTCCAGCCTTTCTTTAAAATCCAGTAAAAAGATCTAACCTCAAGTCACACGTGGGACTTGCAACTTTTGCAAGGTGGAAGTTTTGTTTATGTTAATCTTATATACCTATTGCTCTGCATTCAAGTGTCTCCTTTGTGTATAATTAAAATTTTAAGATAAAAAATGGTGCTTCATTTGCATGTTTGTGGTCCTCCAATTAAGGCTGCGCTCCTGAAAATAGATGTATGCAAATAAACTTTTGTGCTTATGCAGAGTGCTACTGTCTGAAGGGGATTTCCACAAGGGAGTGATTGCTGGGTCAGGGCAAATTCAAAGGCCTGAAGTAGCTGTTTTCTACAAAGCATAAGGAACATTTATGTTTCAGTTAAAAACACTATTGCAGTGCTGTAGCTTGAAACTCATTCTGTAGCAGTTTAAATTTTTTTATATCATTCCAATTTACCCTCTCTCTCTCTATATATATATATATATATATACTTGAAGCCTCATCAAAAGCCTACTGATGTCTAACAGAAGAGCAAAGAGGACTTAGGGTCAAATCTAGTGTGCAGATCATTTAGCTTATTCAGTATTTAAAAAATCTAGAACTTTAAGAAAGTTTAGCAAATCTTTAAATATACTGTGAGTACTGTCACCCCTAATGTCCATTTACATGTAGAAGTGTGACCTCCTCCAAAATATCCATCTTCAGGCCTTCTGGTTCTAGGACACCTGAGCAACTTTGCTTATCATTTTTCATGCAGTGCATATAAATCTGGTGAAAAAGCACCATCACTTTCAAATTCTCTCTCCTTCAGCTGCTAGCCTTGGACTGTTCACTGAATCATTGAATAGCTATCTGAAAGAGATAACTGGGTCCACTGACACCAGTGACCAAGAAAGAACATTGTATTTATTCCTTCTGTTAGTATTTTATTGTCAGCCTCATCACATCAGAATCACAGAATTGTTAGGATTGGAGGGGACCTCTGGAGATCATCTAATCTAACGAGGCCACCTAGAGTATATTACACAGGAATGTGCCCAAGTGATTTTTGAATTTGTCCAGAGAGGAAGACTCCATGACCCTCTGGGCAGCTTGTTCCAGAGCTCTGCCATCCTCAACATAAGCAAATTATTCTTCATGTTGAGGTGAAACTTCTTGTGGTTTAGTTTATGGCCATTGCTTCCTGTCCTGTTGCTGGGCGCAGCCATACAATCTTGCACCATCCTCCTGGCACCCACCTTTGAAATACTTAAATGCATTAATATAATTGGCCTCAGTCTTCTTTAGACTAAACAGGCCCACCTTTGGGAATCATAGACTCATAGAATGGCTAGGGTTGGAAAGAACCCTAATATCACCTAGTTCCAATCCCCCCTGATCATTTTTGTGGCCCTCCACTGGACCCTCTCTGATAGCTCCTTGCCTTTCTTGTACTGGGGAGACCAGAACTGAACACAGTACACCAGGTGTGGCCTCACTAGGGTTGAGCAGAGGACGACAATCATTTCTTTCAACCTGCTATCCACAGTTCTCCTGATGCACCTCAAGATACTATTGCCTCCCTTGACCACACAGGCACTGCCCCGCTCACAGTCAACTTACCATCCATCAATACTCCTAGGTCCTTCTCAGCTGAACTGCTCTCTCGTACATAGGTCAGCCCCCAGCCTGTACTGGTTCTTGGGGTTCATCCTCCCCAGATGTAGTACCTTGCTCATGTTGAACCTCGTTAGGTTTCTGTCCACCAAATTGTCCAGCCTACCAAAGCCCTGCTGAATGGCAGCACAGCCTTTAGGTGTATCAGCCACTCCCCACTGCTTCATAGCATCTGCAAACTTGCTGAGCGTACATTCTAAACCTTCAGCCAGGTTGCTGATAAACAAGTTCAATATAACTGGTCCCAGTCAGTGGTGGGGGACACCACTGACTACTGGCCTCCAATGTATTCTGCTCTGCTGATCATGAGCCTCTGAACTTTGCCATTGGGCCACTTTTTGATTCACAACATCTTGCATGTGTTATCCATCATCCTATAGATTCCTTGGTTTGTCTTTCAATAAGATTGTCCCAAAGAGAATGTGGAAATACCTAGGGGTGGCTTACTCAGCAGTGACCTCCTTAACAAATTTGTGGGAACCAACTTTGGGAAGGTGTGACAGCGAGAAATAATTTTGGAACAAGAGTCACAGAAAATTAGCATTGCTGCCAGGAGGAAAACTGTAGGTTTTTACAAGTAACTCTGGTGAAATCTCTTTGCAGTACTCTAACAGTGCTGACAGGATAGAATCATAGAATCATAGAATCATTAGGGTTGGAAAGGACCTTAAGATCATCTAGTTCCAACCCCCCTGCCATAA
>JBCJKH010064373.1:9048-19959 GCA_039877255.1 Loriculus beryllinus
TGATACAGATATAAAAGAAGAGTTCCCCAGATATAGCATCTTTGGGAAATCTTCAGTTCAGATGGTATTTCATGTAATGAAAGGGAGGTTTCTGGATTTTGAATAGAAGAAGAAAAACATTAGAAAGCAGATGGAGTAGGTAGGGAAAAATGCTACACTGCTTCTAATTTCACTTCTCACATCAGGGTCACACATATCCAGCAGTCTGCATGCATGGGTTTTGATGGTTTATTTTCTCCTAGAAGCACTTCTATCTTGGCACCCACATTTCCTCCAACATGGGTCTGGCTCAGCCTTCTCAGCCTTGACTGAACAGGATTTCATGTCTTTTTTGATGCACAAACAATAAATCTATTTTTTTTTTTTTAAAAAAAAGACAAGACAAAAGAAAAATACAGCAATTAGGGTTAATGTTAGAATAAAATACGAGAATATATTTCAAGAATTTCAGGTTTTCACAACAGGCAGAGCATTTTTGCCAACCAGATAATGCCTTCTTGACATTGCCTGACTTATAACAGCTGTATGGAGACACCGAATCAAAAAAAAGGAGTTATTTACCTTTTTGCATGTCAGTGAGAAGAATAGTTTTTAATGCAATATCTGCTGCTTTTGCTAATTGTCTATTTCCATATGATTGTCTTATTGCACAAATTACAAAATAAAATTACATAGTACTGTATTTAAGAGCCAGACAATCCATGTGGCTTCTAAAACTAGAACTTTTATTAATGATCTTAAGGTCCTTTCCAACCCTAACTATTCTATGATTCTATGGTTCTTTGTGGAAAGAATGACAGAATAGGTGACTCTTATGACATTCAAAGGAACAGAATTCCCAGCATAGATTTTTTTTTTTTTTAAGATACTAAGATATAAACCAATTTAAGACAGAGAAAACACTTAAAAAATCTCCAAACAGTTCAAAGCACATTAGTAAATGAATAAAAAATTAAATATTTTCTGTCCTATGAGTCATTCTGCAGTCATTCCATATTTGGCATTTTAAGAGGACAGCTTACTAAAATATATCTGAAAATATCTCAAGCAGTCCCACAGACACCACATGATATTCTAGGCTCCAAAGGAGAGACCAGGATGATGACTTGAGGAAAAAAACATTGTGTAGTGTAATGGTGCCCTCAGTTCTTTAGCCTATATTATAATTAATTTCTTCTTCTAAATGTATATAATTACATTTTTAAGATGTTCTTTAAAAGAAGCTTAGTGTAATTGCTATGATCCTGCTTAATAATGTCTTGAGAAACAAGAGATCCAAATAAAATATCCCTCCTTAAAGTATAAGTCAAGTCAAAAGCTATACACATGGACGACTGAAAAATAATAAGATTTTGCATTCCATCCTTTCAACAATACAACTGCACTTTCAAATATGCTTTGTTGTTTTCTTTTAATTCACGAAAATTAATCTTATAGATGTAGATGCCAGATTTGCATTAATTAAAACTCCACTGTAGAAGCCAGGCTTAATTGCAATCAAATTTGCTTAATTATGCATGGCAAGAGATTCCCAATTGAGAAAGGTTTTAGTAAGGATTTTTGTTTTTTATACTGACAAAATAAATTGAAATTGTCATTTTTTGTGTTTTATGTAACACTTGTAAATAATTTGTGGAGCACCTTAAGTCTTCTATGTAAAGCAATGTTATTGCTTAAGTAATTATAACAATCTGCATTTTTCATTGTTAATTGTGGGTGTCAGCCTCATTAATTTTAATTTACAGTCTGTAATGAAATTAAGAAAATTTTGTGCTGATCTGCTGAAACTTGCTTTATAGAAAGTTACTTAATAAAACTGAAGCTCAGAAAAGTAAGGAATTTATCCATGCATTGTCAAGACAAGTAACAAATGTTCTTTTTTCTCACAAGTTTTGCTTCTAATTTTAAATCAATATCTAGTAAAGTAATTTGTGTCAGAAAGTTTGAGAAAGTTCAATCTGCAAATTTTTCACTTCAAAGACTAATTACATAGAATGTAGACATAATATGTAGTTTTACTGCTAACAGATAATATGTCACTGCACTCAAAAAATTTGTTCATACACTTTCATTCTCTCTCTATGTTGCTTGGTTAGCCAAACTACTTAACTCACTAAGAACTAAATATTTAAAAAAGCAAATATTATTAACTTTGGAAATCACAAAATAACACATTATGAATTGCAGCAATGTGTAAACACAATGGTGCAAGTGGGAGTAAACAGCTGAATTTATTTCCATAAAGCCACAAGAAAAAAAATAAGCAAAACAAAACATGAGCTTTATGAGTCGAATGTCCTATAAGCTGCTGCTTTCAAGTCCAAAGAAGGATGCACTATGCTGCAACTCTAACTTTTCAATGCATGTGGACATGAGCACAAACTGCTACTGTGGCCGTATTTTGATGAGACCTTACACACCATCTCTTCTCTAAACAGATCTCTTACTGAAGTCAACAGGACTGAAAACCATGTTCAAACCTCCACTTGCATAAGATTTATGACATTTTTTAAAAAGACTAAAAATGTTACTTTTAGATTTATTACTGTACTTGATGGCAGTTAATCATAGCTTAGTTAGATCTTCATCCCTGTGTTTAGTAGAGAGTTCTAGGTTTGAACATAAGAAGACTAAAGTTTTAAACTATCCAGGAGAAGGTTAAGAACTTTATAATTGTGCATAGAGGGCACTCAAAGTTGGTTGTATTTTGTTGCTACATGTTTTCAGGAAAAGCTCCTCATTAGAGATACAAAAATCTAAAGAAGAATTTTAGGTCTGCAAACTACATTATTTTTCTGTGATCAAGAATTACATTAGAAAGCAAGTTCAACTTTCCCATTTAAATAAATACCCTTCTGTTTTTAAGGATCATATTAAAGAAAATAAACCACCCTAACAAGTAATTTTAAAGTGTAAAAATAGAAATTATTTTCTGAGAAATATCACGTATTAGTTAATGAACAAGAGATTATAATTTAGCATTAATGATTCTTTTTTTTTCTCTGAATAATCTAATACATTTTCCATTTCAATTAAGTGGGTTTGAATATTGGAATTTTTATAACTTTTTAAAGTTAACATTGAAGATGTGAAAATGAATGAGAAGTTTAATGAAGGGATCACAAAAAATGCAATATATTTACATAGTATGAAATTCAAGATAACTGAAAAGTCTGTAGAAAACTCTAAAAGAAAGGCAATTTCAGAGCAGTAAAATTTTCCAGTTAACTCCCTCTGGAAGCTTCCAGTAAAACAATCTAACAAAACCCAAAAGTCAATTCTATAATCCTAAATTCTACAAAACTGCATGCTTTATTTCTGTATTATTTTATGTTTTGATTATATTTGAAAGATAAATTCTAAACATATTGCAGATTTAGTTTTTTAACATTTAAAAAAAAAGTTTGGTTCTTCGTTGTCCAGCACCTAAAATTCTGTGGTATCATTCACTTCCAAAATGTACTCATCTAATTCACTCAATAAAAAAATTGTCTCACAGGGCCAATTCCTTCTTCATTCTTCACTGCAAAAATATTTTTTCAATACAGTTCTGAATACAGTTCTATAAACTGAAATGTTCTTAAAATTAATCATTATAACATAACCAAACCCCTCTGCTCACATTATCTATGGCTCCTTTATTTAGAATTTCTTTTTAATACACACAGTTTTCCGCTTTTCAAATCTCATCCCTTCAAACTCTATCCTTCCTTTCCTCAGTTCTGCTGAGTTTGCGACATTGCACCAGCCATGCAAGAAAACAGAAAGATATGGCTTAATTAGGCTGTAACTTTATTAATTTAATTTATCTGGGGACTATCCAGCAGCAGTTTCTACAGTACAGGTCATAAATTTTTCATTAATACTTTTCACTTGCAGGAGGGCTGCCATTAGCTTTCATTCCCTCCGGTAAAAGGTCCTTGGACCTTGGTGGGTGATCCACCAACATCTTTGAACAATGGTTAGGAAGCACAAACTAGACTTTGAGAGTCCTGCTTCAAGCACCCACCTCCTTGTGAGGACGCTTTGCATTTTGTGTTTTTCTAACACTGGTTAACAAAAGAAATAGATCCTCTATACTAGCTCAAGTATCTGAGGTGGATTTTACATTCTTGGAGAGGCAGATGACACAAGGACTAGGTCAGACACTGAATTGTACCCCCTCCACAGATTAACAAGGTCAGTTAGTTGACCTGAGCTCCACTGACCTGCCAAGATATCCATAGAGCTTTCATCCACCTGGATGGTTGACTTCCAAGACCTGTGAAGGAAGGTGATATTTAATGACTTAGAATTCTTTTTCCTAAGTAGTCTACTAAACCAACGATCCAATTTTCCCATTGTAGATCTCACCTCAGAACTTCCACTTAGCTCATCTTAATATTCCCAGACGTCTTTCCTTTTTTTACTTTTTACTGGAAACTATCCATAGTGGATTTGCTTATCTTTCTTTTTAAATGGTGCTGACAGGCATTTATTGTTATGATCCTGCATATACTTGCACAACACTTCGGATGGAAAAGGATTATATGACACCATAAAATTTACTGCAAAAATATGAAGGAACAGAAATGGCAACAGGAAAGTCGTGGGGAGAGGCTGTTGTTTTTCTAGTATGCAAAGACATTTCTCAAATATATCACATATATAATAAATATATAAAAGTATGAGCCCCCGAATGTCATAATGAATATAATATAGTATTATATAAATCATAAAATATAAACATGTGTTTTTAGATACCTTCCTTTAAGAATCTGCAAGCTGAACATGTGGAAGCTAGCAGGGGAGGGGAAGAAATAATAAATCCATGACTGGGAAGACATGAGAAGAACCAGTGAGCCTGTGTTCTGATTTCTGCTATTACTTTTCCTGTATATAGCTTGTTACTCTTACTGAACACAAAAAAGAAAGCATAATCTTGTAAAACAGATGAGTCCCAGAACATACTGCATGATCTAGCATATGCGTGATCCACCACAAGTCAACAGGTGAGAAATAATAACACTGAAACGCTGAAACGTTTCAATATATCAGAGAGAAAATATTTGAAAACTCAGAGACCATACTTTCTTTACTACTTCAAAGAGGATTTTTTCTTTTTTTTTTTTTCATTTTTATTCTAAATTAGTGTTTCATATTGGTCTGTAGTGAAATTATTTTCAATGTGTTTTTCAATATGAGCTAAAAATATGTAGTAGAGACTTCCTGGGATTTACCAAAGATCATAGATGTGTCCAAAGCAGATTCCCAGTCTTGTGTTTGAAGTCTTGGTAGCTATAGTGAATTATGGTCCTTTTGGTATGCAATAAAACTAAGAATGTAATTAGTCTAATGTGTTATAAATACATACATAATTTAAATTAAGAAGTAACAATCCGGTCTTCTAATATCCAGCACCGAAGTTGATTTTCCTTCTTAAATGAATAGCAACAGGTACTTATGTACCTCAGTGATCTTCTAAAGGGACGTATACAGAACACTAAGGAAGAAAAAATCCTCTGGAAGTCAGTTCCAATCTATATGCAGCATGCGAGATTTTTATTAACATGTAATGGTAAAAAAAATTCACATATTGGCATTTTTAAACGGTGGGGCATTTACAATGACATTGAATATAATCCTAAATTTTAAAGTCAAGCGGAGCACAGGGTGGCAGAAAAGCAAGATGTCTGCTAACAGCTGCTGGAATGGTTGGTCTAGGTCGTTCCACAAGCTTTTACTTCTATCATCTTCTCAGGAGCAGCAGCTTTTCTTCAGGTCTTAGTTTCTCATGCTTTTCCTCCTTTGTGGCTTCCCACCCTACCTCTGTTCTTCATTTTCCTCCACCTCTCTCTGTTTCCCTGAGCAGGACAAGGACAGGTTCAGCTCTTCATTTCTGACACAGCCGAACTCCATATCTTCTGCCTGGCTAAAACAAATAACATCAGCTCTGCATAGAGGGGCTGTATTTAATCTCTTACAAACCAGATAATCTTTAATCTTTCCAGGTACACTCGGATACTTACCCAGCAATGTTAATGTTCTGCTGAGGCACACATCAGAAGTATGCAGAAGAAATTACAAAGGAGTGTGTTTTGAACCATTGGTATAAGTTTTTCCTTATGTTTTGACAGGCACCAATGTGAAGAAAAAAAACCCAAACCAAACAGATATTTTCATTCAGCCTGTATGAACCAGCATAATAGAGCATAATTTGCCCTGAACATGTAAATAAAGTGTAATGTTGACATGTTACGTCAACAACTTTCTTAAGAGTTCAGCTAGCACTTAAGTGGATTTTACTGTTTTTTTCTTTCTATTCTCAAGGCAGTAGGACATTAAAGACTGTGAAAAGTGAATGAATAACAGGAAAAAAAAAAAACCTCAACAGGATGAAAGAGAAAAGAAACGAAAATAAAAGAGAAAGATTAAAATCAAGGAAAAGATAAAGAAAGAGAAGGAAAAAAATTCTTGTTTGTAAAGGCAGGGCTTTGTCATACCCATTTAATTATCAGTGGATACACAGGATAAAGCGATCTATTTCAAAACTGTGACTTAATGACAAGTTGATGTGTAATAATTTGCCTGAAGACCCAGACAACATCATTAAGAGAGAGACAAGTAAATTGTAGGTAAGAAATAAAAATAAATGTTTCCACACTTCTGACATAACTGTAAAAGTTAAAAGGCTACTGATAAATTGGAGACAAATGACTATTGTTCTGGCAAAATAAGGAAACTTAATTCATTTTTGGATAACAATATTGCTAGCTTTTGCAATTTTATTATTAGCCTTCTGATATTTGATGTCTCTCTTAAAGACTTAGTTCCTAGATTTATACTAATAATGAGGCTATTAAATTAAAAAAAAAAACAAACCCTTGCTTCCAGTCCTGATATTAAATCAGAAAAAAATTAGAACATTTCCTAAAAGTATGAAACATAGAAGTCAAAGAAGGGGAACCTCAAACAGGCTATTACAAAAAAAAAAAAAAAAAAAAAAATAGGGAAAAAAAGAAACCTACCCACAAACCTATGAATTGTGAAATCTGACTCATGATTTCTGAATATTTGGTAACACTATATTAACTATAATTAAGTTAGAGATTTATTAGGTAATAAAACCAGCAAAGATGATAAGAACTGCCTGCAATGAAAAAAGCAGAACATGCTGAAAATCGGCCAAAAGAAAGGGAAATTCCAGAAGACTTTAGTTTCAATGGAAACTTCTACTTTACTGTCACTTTTAATAAATAATTCTGATGATTCTGCAGCAAAAAAAGAAAATCTGACTGATTTTAAAAACTAGTTTGCAGAACCTGACTTGTTCCACTGACAACAAACCCAGCCTACTATTGTAATATTCATTTTTTTAGGGATCCATGAATATTGTTTTCTGTCACCGTTTTAAGCTTCTTAGACTTCAACAATTTGATATTGTTCAGGTGACACAAGACCATGCTGCTAGCAAGGTGAATTGAGTAGATGGCTCTAGTTATTTTTTTATTAGTTACACAGCTTTTAGGAAAACTGTGTAATTTAGGAATTGCACTCAACTAGTACTCAAAATTCAATCATTTACCTTGGCCTCAAACACTTTCTGATAAGAGACAGTCACTGAAATAATGTGCTATGTGTACTGACCCCTGCTTCCTGCAACACAGTCCCAGCTGGGAGATGGAAGTATGAATGTATATTCAAATGCTGTGCAAGCTATGAAGAAGTGCATCCATGAAACCTAAGTAGCAGATTCCTACATGTCAAATAGAAAAGTATCTTTTTCTGTTGCTACTCCTCCTGCATTGTTTGAAGAAAAATAATTTCTGTCTTAAAATTTGCCATTTATACTGACCAGATACTACTGCAACACCATCTAAGTGTCTAATCTTAATTACAAGGGTAGTACTCCACTTCCTGGAGTCACTAAGCATACTTTTGCTGTAGTAACACCATAGTTGTTCCTTTATACCTGACTTCTTGGAATTGATGAGCACAGTGTAAGTCCTTCAGGTCTGTTCGTCTCCAGGTGCCTGAAAGCCCTATCAGATTTGAACCTGGCAAGTCTGATAGTTCCAGGACCAGAAATTCCAGCCTCACCAAAACTGTCATCATCATCAAATTTGGGCAGCCTAGTCAGAACTCCAATTCCACAGTCTGTTGCAGTAATGCTATCAACAGAGTATTGCTGAAAAGAAATCCCAGATCCCAAATATCAGTCATATATTCTATATAATTTTTATATTCTAGATAGGTCTCTAACACTGAACTCCAGTTCAATAGTGGCTGGAGAAGCTGTACCAACTGCTGGACAAACTTTGGCTTTTTGCCCCAGGTAGCTACAGCATCTTGCTCTGGCCTTTCTTTAGGTGTGGCTTGGGACCTAGGTCTCCTTGAACTTTTCACCAGTTACTAATTACCTGCAGGGCCTTGTCTACATGTCCATGATTCTATGGCAGATTGAGAATACCTGCAGCTGCCTGGAAGAACAGCAAAGTCCTTATCATCTTCTGAAGACAGAACATTTTTTTCATACTTCTGGCCATGTACTGTCCCAAACTCATTCCCTGATCCCTACATTCAGGAATAAGGAGAGAGAAAGGACTCTGCGTTTCCCATGTTCCCCCTCTGGAGAGAGAGAGCATCTGTTTGTAATCATTATATCCCTACCCACCAGTTTCTTCACAGAAAGTTCTGGAACCATCCTTCAAATTATTTGACTGAATGAGTAGCTTAGCAACAAATCACAGTATACCATTACCAGTCACAGCATTTCTGAGAGCTGGGAAGTTGTTAGCCTGATTTTTTTGTTTTTTCTTCTTCTTCTTTTTTTTTAAAGGAATTAGGGGATGCCTTGAGAATTACAGTTTGCTATGGTGACTCAAAATTAAAAAGGCAAAAGAAAGTGCAGCACTTGGGTAATCATAATATATATGGTAAGGGAAAAACCAACAAGCTTTCTGTAGCAAAAAATTGTGCCTCTTTAATGTGTTAGGAGGTTCTGAAAATATTAATAAGATAGTAGATGAAAGTGACCCAGTGGACATAATTTACTTGGATTTCAAAAAGCTTTAGAAAAGGTCCCTCATAAAAGAATATTAAAGATAATAAATAACAATGAAGTAAGGGGCAAAGGCTTGTCATGGATTAAAAAGTGATTAAGTGATAGGAAATAAATAGTTATAACCTCAAAGAAGAGAGATATTAATAATCGAGTGTCTCAGGGGTCAGTATTAGGATCAAGTTGTTTAATATATTTTTTTAATAATTCGAAGTGGATTGCAAGGTGGCAGAGTTTGTTGATGACACTGTGCTATAGAACAAGTTACCACTTGCATAACCTCCTGTTCATTATGGTAGTCTAAAAACCAACCTATACTGCTCTGAAAATTACCAACAAAAAGAATACCAATGAACACCAGTAAAGCACTTTAGTAAAGTCCAGGGAGGGAGGGAAGAGTTACAAACTTGTCTGTATGTCAACTGTTAAGCTCTATCTCAAGGTTTGCAGAGTGAATGGTAAAGCTCAGGTAGGAACTGTGACAGAGAGAAGTGGCCTCTGTCATGAAATGTTTGTAAGGCATGACTTTGGTACACTATTTTAAGTAAAATCAGAAGATTTCCTGCATAGTTGAGGAAATCTTACCTATAACACTCAACAATCACATATTAATCCTAACAGCAGAAATAGTGTATTATTTCTTTCTCAAATTATGGATAGCTTTGACTGGTTATTAGCAATAGCACTATGTACAATCTCATTCAATAGCTTTTCCTTGCAAAATACCAAACACAAGCCCTTGCACCAGAGCTAGGCATTCTAGTTCAGGTTTTCACTGTTCATAACCTTCTGCTCATCCTCACCAGTCTTAGCCCCTCGGTTTTCATATCCCAAGAGAGCTGCGCTGTTTGACCAATCTGAGAGCTGACTGGAAAAGAAGACGGTTGTTGTAGTGGGATCTTCAAAAAAAGTCAGTCCTGTTTTCAGCCTTGGAACAAATTACACTACTCATTACTAGCTGTAGCTTCCTATTAAAAAAAAATGTGATAACATAGGAGTTCTTGGGGCTCAGGACTAAAAACCAAAATTATCTTCCTGTAACAGCACTTTTTTTCTACTTGTAGTTCTTCTTCCCCAAATATAAAAATTTAGACCTTTCAATCTAACCGTATCTTATATGTCTCATGTCCCAGGATGAGTTCCTTTCCCAGAGGACACTTGAAAAATAAAGGTCAGTATTCATTGCTAGTAAAAGTGAAATGTACTACAATCACTCTGGCCATATTTTATCCAAAGTGGAATAAAACGTTTGTGTCTTGGGGAAGTTGTTTTCCATAGTCTATCCCTAAAATGGGAAGAACAACAATCACCCAGCGAAAATCTATGGTCAAAGACAGTCCCAGTTATTCATTCAAATTGTATCACTTCAAAGCCCAGTTTGCTTTATTCCCAGGCACAGATACAAAGGATTATCTACAATGCCTGCTGTTACTGCTACCCTTGCAGAAAAAAATGACCTCATCTTGGGTTACCTGAAGGAACAAGGGATAATATAGATGGACAGAAGAACCTGCTGCTGTTGAAATGGAATATGTCAACGGATTTTTTTAGAAGCTAGTGGAAGAATTCAGACTAATGCAATTTTTATCTTATGCAGTGCAAAATAATGCTATTTCTAAATAAGCCTCATCATTTAGGACACAAAATGATTATTAGATGATGTTCCAAAGTGTTTGGTTTATTCTTGTTCAAATTGCAGAATTATCTGATTGTTCTGAGGGGGATATCCCCAATTTCTTTGACAGTGTTTTCATTTGTAACCAGGCCACTAACTTTGAAAGGCCATCCATTTAATTAATTTTGTGGTTCTCCATTGTTCTAAATATTGTGAGAGAAATTCAGCCCATGCACAGGTTGATAAACCTGCAGCA
>JBCJKH010064377.1:0-10042 GCA_039877255.1 Loriculus beryllinus
TAATCCAGCCAACAGCCTACGTATTTTGGAACTGTGGCTGGGAGCAGTGTTGATGTTGCTGACCGCTATGATGGACTATTCCCGTTAGAGGCCACTGCAGCTGAATGCAATTTAAAGAAGCCCTGAGGGGGTGCTCTAAACTTACAGACCCTGCAATTCTTGAAGATAAGGAAAGCAAAAAGGTGGTTTGAAGCCATATGTTTCTCAGCTGTCCCCCCTTCCCCCAGCACTCCCCAGCATGCCAGGCACATACTCATCAACCCACAAGCCAAGCTTTGATGCAGATAAAAATTTGGCTAAGCATGGGAAAAGAAAAGCAATGGATTTGCACTTAGAATATGCTGAGTAAATCACCTACAGCAGTACCTTGTTAGTAAAACAAAGTGTGTAAAAGCCATTCCTTTCACATGTCCAGGGAAACAAGAGTTACACAAAACTAAAGGGTTTTAATATTGGGTGCAAACTACTAAGCAGAAGGAAAGTGACTGCTAAAACAGATCATCTTTATTTAGTTTAACATAAAAGAAGAGCAGTGTTAGACATGGCTAGGTTATACTTTTCAAAGCATCATAACTTCCACAAAAGGGACAAGGCTTCCATTAAAGGATCCAGATAGCTAGAAATTAAGTGCATGACACCAACTGGGGATTTTTTTGGCTTTTGGAGACAAAACAAGCTGATGGCACAAACTGATGAAAACCAAGACTTAAATCCTTTGCCTCGTACAGAGCAGGACCATCTCCCAGTGTTCTCCTTTGAAATCTTTCTGGCTTCTTCATAAAAACAGCTGACAAAGATGATGCTGCCTACTTGCATTTTGCATTACTCCTGTAATTATTTGTATTATTAAATTCTGTGGGAAAATGATTAGCAGCAGCACAAAGCTTTTCCTCATCAAGTTAGGCTTGGCTCAGGCTGTCATTTAACGCTTTCAAAATTAACAGCCTCATTTTCTTCAGGCAAAGCAACAAATAAAAAACCCAGGGCAAGGAATATTTCCTCTGATAAAAAAAATCTCCATGCGCACATATTAAAAGGGTATTTCCATATGTTCCAGATTAAAGCTTCACATTAGATTTACAACTGCACCTGCAAAATTCTTGACCTATATTTTAAACTAGAGTTTGGAAAAAAAAAAAGAAAAATGGAAAAGATTTGTTTTCTCTGCAGTTTTGCTAACTTTACTATACTGATGACATGCACCTCTGAGATACTGATGACATGCACCTCTGAGATACTTCACAAGGTTGCATGTTGTGGAAGGATTATTAGCATCATGTGGAGAATTGGAGTGTTTCAGGGAAATCCTTCTGATAATCTTTCCCTTCAAACAGGGCTGATGTAGTCCATAGCTTTTCAAACCAAACTATAGAAAAATTACAAAAGACAAATCTGCTTTCTGAGCATCTATTGACCTGTATTCGGTCAATAAGCATTCTCAGGACATAGACATAATGCTCCTGCACCTTAAAATGCATAAACATCAACAACACAACCTGAAAAAAAATTATGGGTACAGCATCAATTATAATTTGATTTGATAGATTTATTTTGACTTATAGATGGAAGATTTGGCTTGTTATTCACCTACCATTAGGAAGTAATGGAAATGATGAGGACATGTATCACCCAACACTCATATTTTGCAAATTCACAAATGTATGCTAAGGTGATGTCAAGGTTTGACCAAGTTTCAACTGAATAGATGCCAGTTAATGGTTTTGAGTAGAAGCCATGTAAAACTCAGTGCTTTAAATTGAACTTGGAGGGCCACCAACAGCATAATAATATCTAAACCAGTAATAACTTAACCGAAGCTAATGAAGTTCCACCCTTCTAGGTGGACTATTGAAACCTGACCAAAGAGTGGTAAATATCTACAGGCTAAAAAGAAGAAAGAGAGACACATTCCTTCTCTTTCCACAAGCCAATACAGAAAAACTTGTATATCTTTGCTTTACAGTTAATGACCTCATCTGTCAACAGTTTCCTTGCTCCTCACTTTCATTCATCTGCACTTTCCTAGCAGCAGCCTTATGGAAAAGTGGTAGGAAATGTCAGGCTAAGATGTGTTCTTACAGGATAAGGTGTGTTCTTACAGAAATGACAGTGTTGTCTCCACATTTCCTGAGAAAAAAATTTAACTAAAGCACTCTGTGCTTTTTGCCTGTTTTCTGGAAGATAGAGGGAACAAAAGCTTTTACCTGCAGCTCATAGCATCTAATTTATTACAGCTCAGTAGTAACTGAACATTTGTTAGTAATTTGTCAACCAACTCAGCAGCTTGCATCAAGCTTCTGTATGGAAAATAGCCCCTTTGTGGAAATAATTGTCAAAAATTGCACTTTGGATGGCAACCACTTTGTGGGGAAATGAATGTGCATTTCAGGAGTAACATTTGATTGTATTTAGAGGTGCAAACTCTTAATATATAACATACAGATATAAACACATTGATATGACACTTAAGACAGGAGAAGTGATTTTATAACAATCTGAAAGTACAATCCATTGTTTCAAGCTATTTTCTTCAAACCTGAGTGATGCAAAGACTGCACAATAAAGACTCAACAGACAACGGTAAAAAGGAACACAACAAGCTTTACAGAGACCACTTCTTCAGGACAACTTTTATTGATTTGCCAAGCTACCTTCTCCACACCTTCTCACTGCCCACCTTGAGGCAGGACCAAATATGCCAACAGCGGTTTTGGCAGATTCTCTAAAAATCTGTTCATGTCAGGAAACCTCCCAACTTCCTGAGGCAATCTACTCCAGTGTTTTACCAGCCTTATATTGAAAGAGGTTTGCTAATGTTTAATAGACCTTACTATAATTTAAGTGCATTGTTTCTTGTCTTTGCTCCTTACTCTTCACAGAGTAAGCATGACTCTGTAACCAAGTCATTAGAGCTCTTGCCTAGGGGATAAAATGGGAAGACTTGAAATGTAGTCCTCACTCAAAGGACAATTCAGATAGAGTGGAACAGACTGAATGGATAAACAATCCTCTAATGTCCCAGACATTCCCTTTCCCACATGATTAAGTTTTCTGAATATCAGGTTTCGCATATAGGCAAAGTGCAAAGACCCTATTTTTATTTCATGTCCAGGTCTGTGTTTTGTGGTGTCAGGACTTAGGTCTTTGAAGAACTGAAAGGTCCATGCACGGTTTGGGATTTTTTTCCCTCTGAATTTGAAAACAAACTAAAAAAGTAAATCTCAAAGGTATAAACTATCCTACTTTTTTTTCTTTTCCTTATCTTTATCTAATGAGGAAAACTTTAAAGATGACCACTTAAGTGCCAACTTAATTTGGCATTCTCTTGACTTTTTCTTCATCTTTCATTGACCGTTATGATTTTTCAGTCACACACAATATCTAGGACTCCATGAGTAGCAATTAGGCCCAGTTTTGCTCTGTAGTGCACAAATCTTAGCTGCATTTAATTATTTGGGAAATATTACAGGATCATATATTTCCAAACTGCTTAGGTGTCATATTTATATATGACCATGGCTGCATTTGGCAAAATGGAATTGCACTCCAGGTATTTATCTTTTACTGTGTTTTGATTGTTTAATGTTATTCTAAACTAAAACTTTTCCCACCACTCAAAACAATCCAGCTTTGCATTTTTATAGGGTGCTGTCTGAATAAATGACTATAAAAAAAATCTTTTGAAAGATTATGTGATTCTTTTTTAGAGCTCTGTGAGCCAGAGATTTTTGTTTTTCATTTTTGGAAGTATTCGTTTAATTTATTAGTTGTGAAACTTCTGGGCTAAAGACAGAAGAAAATAAATCCTTCATTCTCTCCCTGGAACATGTGTGGCATGCCCTGTGGACCACCCTCTACCACAGCTTTTTGGTAGCAAGCATGGAGCCTGTGCTTCCTCTGTGCCATCAAGGTCACCTCATCAAAAGCAAGGAGGGTGGCAGCTGAAGTAGTTTGCTGGCAATGCTTAGACCGAGGATAGCTGAGAAGCCTACTAGACACTGAGTGTCCTACCTCCTGCCTCAGCAGTACTGGTGGGAGAGCCATGGCACAGGGTGTGAGGAGCTCTTACCTCTCTCAAAACAAGCTTTGACAGAATTACTGCCAACAGCCCTCCTTGCAAGCCTTTCCTCCTTGTACACAGACGTGAGAAAAGAAGGCATTCTATTTCCTGTATCAGCTGCAATCAAGGGAACTTCTCACCGTGACCCAGCCTGAAAACGTGTAGGTTTATTTGTGTTTCCCAGGCACAGGTCTCTCCATTAAAAACCATGATCAGGACTCAGTGGGACCCCTGAGTGCTCCCGGGTAGGAGGGGACAGTAACATCCACTTCTGCTCATGTCCTCTGATTCCAGTGAAAGCTGCTCTGACAAAGCTTATAGATGCTGCTTCTCCTGTGCGAAGGACTAAGGCTGTATTTGAAGTTAAAGAAAAACCAAACCAAAACAACCAACCACCTTGCTTTTTACATCTCTCCCCAGTATTTTTCCTCCAGAACTTTTCCACATCACACTCCAAAATGGGCACACCCCATATGGCCATCTTTTTGAGAGTGAGAGTGAGAGTAAGGCAGGCACAAAGACAGACTAGTGGCAGCAGAAACAAAAAACACAAGGTAGCTTTTCACAGGTTTCCAGCCTGATCTGTTTGGTCTCTTAAATTGCCCTCCTCTGCTCTGCTGTGAGTTGTTAATAGTCCAACTGCTGTTTAAATGGGTACTTCCCCATAGAAGCAGATAAGAGTCATATGTGTTACAGGGCTCCATACAACCTGGGAGTTTGAAGAAGAAAAATGAGAGAGGAAAAAAATAACTAAATCATATAAGATGCCTCAGGAAAAGGATAGTAGCTTTTCCTAATGAGTCGTGTATCAGTGCAGGCTCTTCAGGGAAGGAAATGTTGAATGAGCAAGGAATGAGACAACTTTAATCAGCTATTTCGTGCTAACAGTAGCTAATCTGAGATCAGCATTAGTAAAGGTTTGGCACTCTTTGGAGGTACCTAAGGCACAAGGATAAGCAACATGCCCAAACCATGTAACAACAGCCTGCTGGCACCCTTATCTTTATTACTCTCTGATGAGATAATCCTAGAGAGAAGACAGGAAGAAGGAGAATTTTTTGGCCATACCAGACAGACACCTCGCTGCAGAGCCACCCCAGCTCAGTCTCCTTGAGCTTATGAAAAGAACAGGAGTCTGGCTATGCAGGCTCCTCTGGCACACTGGTTTTCAGGGGGATCTGGGGGCACAGCATGCACTGTTCCCAGCATGCAGGGTAGCTCTTCCTTGTAAATATGCCTGGCGCTCTCCACTGGCATGCATAGACATTCCCAGTGGTTGTTACCTGTCTTCCTAAGAAAAACAGATGCCATAAGGAGCTGCAGGGTGCTCTAAGAGCGTGTTAGCCAAGTTTCCCTGACAGCCTTTAAGTGAGGTTCAAGATGTAAAGATGGGCCTCCAACTCAGTTAAAAGAACTAAACAAAACACCATTTTAATATAGCTGCAAAACATATCTGTAAATGGCAATATTTCTAGTCAAAGCCTGTCAAAGCATCAGTACTTTCACATTTGAGCAAGAAACAGCCCAAGCGACAGGAAGGGGAATGTGTGATGTGAGAGGAGCAACAAGAGGCACCAGAATCTGTCCTGGGAAATGACTCAAAGATGCTTCCTCCACTGACTTCTCAGTGGCCTAAACATACCCTAATATAGCACTCAGGGAAAGCATGGATCAGGGATGGACTTTAACTGGCTGTGAAACCTTTTCTGCAATTAGTACATGGGGATCAGTGTTGAGGCAAACAACCTGGACATGCGGAAGGGTCCTACCTAAGGTTCATTAACTGGAAATTCAAAGTTGAAAGCTATTTTTTCAAAGACCTCTTAGTCTCTGCAGTGATGTAACGGCCCAAACACCAAAAGAAGACCTCGGTGATATATTTATGCTCCCGCATAAACAGCAGTTTTAGTTTCATATCTGAAGATTAATATGCTAAACAGAAATGCAATTAAAGCAGTATATCTCCACGTGTTTAGTCAATAGGTAGTATACTCCAAAGTATAAATATGTCTCAAAAGATATAAAAGCAAGGAATACAGGGAAAATGGGTTGTTATTGGAAGCACAGCTTCTAAATATAGTTCAGCATGCAGAACATTAAAATCTGCCAAACTTTAAATTTAGGAGAGTCCCAGAGCATGTCCATGCCTGTACATCTTGCATATGTGCACCGCAATGGGCTAAGAAATGCATGCCCAAATAGCATGCTTACAGTTAGCTCTGCAGAGCTGAACTGCACCATTATCCACAGGCAGAGCCAAGCCCTTTTTCTCTGTCATAGCAATTCCTTACCTAGATATATATTGCTTCAGTTCAAAACCTCTCCTGCGAGGTCCCCAAAGTAGCACTGAATGTAACATATCAGTGCCCTGCTGACCTGGCTTGGTATTATTGCTGTTTTACATTTCATGTAAGCACATTCATCTCACTGTAATGAATTTAAAGTGACGGTGAAAAGCTGTGCTGGAGGTTCAGTAACCAGAGGCAAGGTTACAAAAACATTAGTACTTTAACTCATACACATGGGAGAAGATGAGCACTCAGGAAGCCCATGACAGGGATAATTAGCTTTTGAACTTCATTGAGCTTTTTTTATTTATTCCTTTTTTAAATTTTATTTTGGGTGTGCTTTGAGTTGGAGAAGGGGAAGCCACAATTCAATTGTTTCAAACTATGTTGGACACTATGTGTACCACTCCAGATTAAAAAGCAACCTTGTTTAACAAGAACACTCCCTTCTTTCTCAGTCTATGAAACTTAAATGTTAAAATGATTTCCTTGTTACACATTTACAGTGCTGCATTAGCCTCTCCTAGTCCTGCCCAGCACAGCAGAACAACAGCATCTAATGTTGTGTCTGGGCTGTGCAGATGAACCATGGAAGTAGTGACCTTCTCCCAGAAAAAATCAAGAGCCAATAAATTTCTGGATTCTCCTGGGCTTCTCCTACAGGTTTAGATAAGAAATAACCCCACAGACCCTATCACATTCCATGCAAAAAGCAATAAATATGCAATATTGTCATACAGTTCCTAAAGTGACAGCCAGTGTGCAGCAACAGGTATGCAGCATCCTGGTCGATCATACATTGAAAATCCCTCTCCTCTGTTAGTAGAGCTGGTGCACGTGAGAATGGGATGACCTACGTATGGTCACATTTAGTGGCTTCATAAAACACATGCTGTTTTTAGCTTGATTTCTTCCTTATTCCCATTCTAAACATCACTTCTTGTTTTGCTGTTCTGAATCCTCTAAATGACTTTGATGCTGTAATGTGTTGATGACAGCCATTTGCTGGGTTGGATTTAAATTTGCTTTGTCCCACACCAGTTAAGCTACAATAAACACTGATGGCCAGTAGTCACAGAGAGAAAATGAGAATGGTTTAAAATAACTTTTCCCATAAAGTATAAAGGAAGATAGGATGGAAAAGAACTCATTAAGATTAAATGCTACATTCAGAGCAATGTAAATTAAATATGGTGTTGACATGCTGGCTGGGGATAAGGAAAAAGACAGATTACTTTTGTAACAACATTTATTGCTCCTGAAATGAGGCGGAAATGTGCTATAGCATGCAAGTGTGACAGCTCCACAAAACATATTGTCTCTTTGGTACACTGCTCTTTCCAACACCTGATAGAAGTGGATATGTAGCAATGTTATTCCCTCTAATGCAGAAAACTGAGCATGACTCTGGCAGAAGTAAGACGTGTGGCCTCACAGTGGTTAAAATACCAGAATTATTAAATAATTCAGGTTGGCAGGGACTAGCTCCCATGCCCTTCCAATACAGTTGCTCCACAGCACCTGCTTGGGAAGGCGTACCCATTAATGAAATCTGGGATCAGACATGAAGCAGAGCTTACAGCACTATTCTAGACAGATTGTACCAGTTTCCAGCAGACTTGAGGTAACACACTATCTCTCCTTTTTCTTCTCCTGTTTCTCTCATACTTTAGCAGGCCAAGTCCAACTTGCGTTGCCAGTCCCCGCACTGGAGTTGCAGTGCCCAGTCTGCTACTGAACAGGAGGGACCAGAGACTTTCCCCCAGGTAGCCAGGGAGTCAAACTAGGTGGTCCTGTCCACAGAAAACCCACACTGAAGGAGTAATGCTTACTAGGGGGGTGGGGGGAAGCAAAAAGGAAAGCATTGAAACGTAAGCTTTGCTGCAAAATTGAGTGCTTACTGTCCTGGATTCAGCAATAGCAGTCATTTTTCCCCTTCTTAGTAGCTGGTGCAGTGCTGT
This sequence comes from Loriculus beryllinus, assembly GCA_039877255.1. NCBI lineage: Eukaryota > Metazoa > Chordata > Aves > Psittaciformes > Psittacidae > Loriculus > Loriculus beryllinus. Next base: position 8,310 of record JBCJKH010064377.1, read on the forward strand.
GGTTTTGACTTTCGGCCTGAGAACAGCGCTTATAATACTGATGGTTTTAATTACTGCTCAAATGTTTAGTCTGACCAAGGACTTTTTGAATCTCATGCTCTGCCAAGGAAGAGGGGAAGCTGGGAGGAAGTAGAGACAGGACACCTGACCCAAACTAGCCAAAGAGGTACTCCGTACCACAGCACATCATGCCCAGGATGTTGAACTGGGGGCAGTTACCCAGAAGGGTTAGATCACTGCTCGGTCGGGCTGGGTATCATTTGACGGGTGGTGAGCGGTTGTATTCTCTTCCCTTGTTATTTCCCTTATCATTATTAGTATTGGTGGTAGCAGCAGTGGTTTGTGTTATACCTTAGTTACTGGACTGTTCTTATCTCAACCCATAGTAGTTACATTCTTTCGATTCTCCTCTCCATCTCTCCAGGAGCAGGGGCAGGAAGAAGCAGGGAAGTGAGCGAGCGGCTGCCTGGTTCTGAGTTACCGGCTGGGCTTAAAGCACGACACAAAACCAGAAGAGATTGCTTAAATTCTTCTTTCCAAGAAGGAGACCTCACCATAAGCAGTGTAGCAGCAAATGCCACTTGGTGTATTGCTAAGGAGTGGTGAGGAAATGCTGTATGCTCTCTACGTTTCTGCAAAGTTCATGCAGAGGGAAGCCAAAGCCCTTTCTTTCACCTTTGGGATCGCCACAGTCAAACGACTACGTGGTAGAAAAGCCTTTATCGAGAGGGTCTGAACATAGAGATTTATTTGCAGGGACACCCCGCAGCGGTGCCCAGTGCGTGGCCATCATGGCCAGGGACATTGCCTGGGCCTCGTGGGCACAGGCACTGCCTCAGGGCCAGCAGCCCAAAGGCCTTCCTCCAAGGGCTGCTGGGCGAAGGGGCAGCAGCAGCAGCAGCAGCAGGGCTGCAGTGGGCAGGGCTGCGGGGGTCCCATCACCGCCGTGTCATAGTGCCAGCACCTGGCAACGCAGCATCACAATGCTCTGGGGCAGTGTTAAGTCCAGCGCCCTCCCCTGTCCCACTGCCAGAGTGCCCGGCGCTGCCACCAGGGCAGAGCTGGCAGCCTGAGGGCATCCGAGAGGAAGCCCTTGCGGCACCGGGGGAATTCCTGGGAGGGGGTTGATGGAGGGAGCACTTGAAGACGCACAAAGCTGCAGGAGGTTCCGTGCTGCAGTTCCAGCTCCTGGAGGGGCCACGCTCGAAGCTCATGGAATGGATGCATGGATGGATGGATGGATGGATGGATGGATGCATGGATGGATGGATGGATGGATGGATGGATGGATGGATGCATGGATGGATGCATGGATGGATGGATGGATGGATGGATGCATGGATGGATGGATGGATGGATGGAAATCCTGCTTCAGTCGTTGGGGAGCTCGCCGTCCTTATCTCCTGGGGAGAGAGTGGCAGCAGCCAGAAGAAAAAGGGTGCACAGATGGCTCAGTGCCCTCCCGCAGTGCTCTGGAGCTCCCACTGCCAAGCACAGGAAGGATTCTTGCTCCAAGGAGTCATCAGAACAATGGCGTTTTGGTGTTGCTGGAAGGCCCTGAAATGGCTCCAGCTGGAGGCAGAAAAGGCAGTGCCAGTGTCCCCTTGTCCCCTTAGAGGCATAAGCGGCGTGTGGACCAGGAGCAGGTCTTGCTGCCGTGCTCAGGGAGTAGCCGATCGCCAGCGCTGGGGTCAGGAAGGAATTTTCCCCCGGGGCAGATTGGCACCGGTCCC